>JAODAL010013735.1:0-90136 GCA_025379985.1 Phyllomedusa bahiana | reverse complement strand
CAAAACTTCGTCACGATCCCGGGGGCGTGCCCCGGGGGGAACGGAGGGGGCGTGTGACTTAGAAAACCCCGGAAGGCTTCTCTGCCCTCCGTGTTTCTGTAGGGGGGGGAGCTGCAGGATGCCCGATCCGTGTGTGCTGCCGCGACAGAGACGAAAAGGAGGAAGCGATCCCCCCTTGCGTCTCCTTAATTATTGCGACCGTGTCGGGGATAATTAAGGGGGTTAAACCGGCCCCCCCCGGGGAGCGTTTTCCGGGGGTCGGGGCCCGCGCTGGGGATGTCAGCTGTAATAAACGACCACCCGCGCCGGCGCCAACTCTGCTTTAGGTTCGCGCGACCCTCGGGGAGATCCATACGTCCAGGTGCGTAAACCCCCCCAAACCCTGGGTAGGTTTACGGCCGGTCTGAGGGGGGTTAAAACCGTATCAGATCCCGTCACTTCAGAGAGTAACATGTTTTTTCCCCACAAGATGACTTAGGTAGGTGCCGTGGAGAGGCTGCAGCGTGAGGGTGGGGTTTTTTGATGTAAGCTACGTGTACGCCAGGGCTGCAGCCCCTCTCTGGCAAATGCGCAGATGTCACCATGATGAACAGACATGTGCCAAGTCTTGTAGTGACGACTGCTGGAAACGGGGACTTGGGGAAGGTGAGGGCCACAGGTGACTCCCAGGAACAATATAAATAACTTTTTAAACAAAACAGTATTACAAGGAAAGAAATATTAAAATTTTTACTTTTGGATTTGCCCCCTGTGTCTGGATCTACCCGCTCCGCCCTCAGGTACATGAATAGATGTCCTCCTAGGCCTGATTTTTCAGGGTTGCTGTACCCGGGAAAGTTATTATCCCATAGCTCTGGGTGGGTATGTACCTGAAACAAGAAAGAAAAAATTTTCATTTACCATTTTTACAAATGTTTTAAAACCCAGAAACATAAATACATTGTGCAACATGTGCTGCGAAAATCATTAGAAGCATATATTATAAATTTTTTTTCAAGCTTAAAAAAAGGCTTTTTTTTTTTTTGGGAAAACGTCACCAAAAGGTTTTAATTAAAAATCTTTTCCTTTTGATCATTATAGAGAAACCCCGTTAATGTTCACACTCCCTCGAAATCAGGTCCCCCCACTTTCCATGCGGTTTTATTGCTTGGGGGCCTGTTTGGGGCGTTTTTTCCAACATAGAGAAAAATTTGAAAAAAACCCTTTGCAAAATACAAAAAAATGCCAAATTGCCGCAAAACAACAACCCCCTGTAGGGTTTGGGTCTATAGAAAACATAGAACACTTAGTGTTTTTTTCAAAACGTTTCCACGTAATAAAATTTCCAAGTACTGTTTTTGGGGGGGATTTTTTATTGACTTCTCAATAAATTTCTGGGAATTCGGCGGAAAGTAGAAAATATTTAAATTTGCTGGAATCCGGTTATATGAAATCGTTCAGATTATATCCTTTCTGGTAGATACAGCTTTTTGTTGTGTTTTGGGGGGGACTGGCTACAGTTGGATTTTTGGCAGATTCTAAATACTGAAATCGGTGAAAATCCAACCAGAAACCAGTGCTGTGTAGCCTAATTCTTCTTGTAAAGTGTAGATATTGGTGTGCTTTGATTAATTCCCAAATGTGTGCCATAGTGATCTGGGTTTGGGAAGTTTAGTGAGGAGAGATAGTGGTTTTGTTCTGTGAGAGGTGTATTCAGAAACATTACTTCTGATTTGTCAATACTGACACAACTTTTATGAAGTAAGCTCATTAAATTAGGGAGAGAAATAGGAGGCTGTGTGATACTATAAGGCTATGTCTCCGCTGCACACAAAAATGTCAGTTTTTTTCAGCGTTTTTCGTTTTATAAAAACGCTAAGAAAAACGATGGAAACTATACAACAGACTTGTATAGTAAAAACATTCTGTAGTCTCCATAGAACGTCTTTTTTCTGCTTGTTTTATTTGCTGGTAGTGTTTTGAAACATGTTGCATAAATTGACCGAGCAGGGCAGAAAATTTACTATTGGGGTCTATGTAAAGCACCGGATGGTTTTTGGTGCGTTTTTTACAGAAATATATAGCAAATCTAATGTTGTGCATTTCTGCAAGAAAAAAGGCAAAAAAAGGTAAAACGAGCAAAAGAACTTACTGTTTTTTTAGCAGCTTTTGACAGGCAGTGGACAAAAAACTCAGTTTTATGAACGTTTTTAGGATTTGGTTTTCAGGTCGTCTTTTGTCCACTGCTGTGTAGACATAGCCTAGAAAGTAGGTCATCTGTGAAGAGGCTTGCTTTATAGACATAGGCTTTTTGGATGCTTGGATATGATAACTGCTGGTAGTGGCTCCTTTGCTAAAGCAAATAAAGCTGGAGACAAGGGGCACTGCCATCCTGTTTCTCCCGATGTAGTGAGTCATGCTGCAGCTTCTGCAATTCCTTCAAACAGTACAGAATTATGAGAGGGTTGACTTTTTCTTTAAATATTTAATTAAAAGACAAATCTTGCCAAAACTGAGAAAGCTCTGAGGTGAACTAATGCAGCATATTATCAAGATGCAAACAAACAAGACAAGGTCCTTGCTTCCAGGCTTAGCAATACAGCAGAAATAAATAACATTCATAGCACATGTACACATTCAGGTGCCTAAGGGTATTTGTACATTGCACAATTTCCATGTCTATTCTGATGAACACATGCAAAAAATGCTTGCATTACGCGTCCCATTGTTTTAAATAGGAAGAAGCGCTGTAGTTCACAAGGTAAACTGTGGTGCATATGTGTTCCAAAGTAGGTTTTAAATTGCAAGCCAAATAGGCTAGGGCGGTGTACTTCCTCCTGGCATCCTCTCTGTATTCAGCATGCAGCTCAATGAGATTGCATCTACCACTTTTAGGTCAGGTATATTTTATTGCATTGTATTGACAATACATATTTTGATTTTTTTTCATTGTCTACAGGTTTCATTGTGTACAGGACATCCTTATTAACTACACTGTGTGCACAATTATTAGGCAAGTGAGTATTTTGACCATATCATCATTTTTATGCATATTTTCCAGCTCCAAGCTGTATAAACTTAAATGCTTATGGGACTGAAGCACATCAGAATATGTGTATTTGTGTAACAAGGGAGTGTGTGGCCTAAGGAGATCAACACCCAATATCAAGGTGTACATAATTTTACTCGGGAACAAAAATTATAATTTTTTTTTTGGTGCCTAGAAATTTTGACCTTATTCTGTGTATTTGAGTGCCGCTGAGTCCAAAAATAACATCCATTTTGTTCTAGCAGCTCTACTTTGAGATGTTGATTATCTGATTCTACATTGTTCTTGTGATTAGTTTAAAGATATGTAGTGCAGATGAATTGAATTTACTAATGCACATTAATGTATTTGTTTGCATGTAATTTTTAAATGTTCTAAAATTTATGTCTTTTCTGTTTCACATGAATTTCCAACATTTCTTTAGTACAATATTGAGTGACCAATACTTTCAGCAGCATATACTTGGTAAGGTTGCAATGCAGGATATCCAAAACTATAGCTGATAGGGGAAAGCGGGAGTCCTTTTCAGAATCAGTGCCCCAAACATACTCCGAAGGTTCCAACTTTTAAGGCACCAAAATGAGTGTTCCTCAGTGTTACTAGGCAGCTTGTTTTCCTTAGGCAAAATGGGCTAAAAACGGGATTTAGCTGACTTTGAAAATACAGAAATTCTTAAATCTTTTCCAGAGGGACGCAGCACTATTGAAAATGATAAGATATTTTGGGACTATTAAACATTTTGTGGCAAACAGGCGGCAGGGTCGCAAGAAATGTGTTAAAAAAAAATTATGCAAATTAACTGCCAAAGATTTAGGACAAATCAAATGTGAAACAACCAGAAGCCCATTATTCTCCAGTGCTGTTATATTTCAGAATTGTAAACTCTCTCAAGTACCCAGAAATACAAGGTGTTCAGAGCTCAGAGACGTGGCCAAAGTAAAGAAGGTTGTAATACGACCACCGCTGATCATGACATGAAACGTGAAGACTGGGCCAAGACATATCTGAAGATTTTTCAAAGGTTTTATGGACTGATCAAATGAAAGTATATCTTGGTGGACCAGATGGATGGGCCTCTGGCTGGATCATTAACATGCACAGACCACCACTTCGACTCAGACACTAGCAAGGTGAATGAGGGGTAATGCTATTGGCTGGTATTATTACAGGTGAGCAAATTGGACACTTTTGGGGTGCAAATAGACTAAAAATCAACTCCCAAACCTACTGCAGACACTTTTTTAAGCAGTGGTACAAGAAAGTCTACATCTTCCAAGAAAAGCATGATTTTTATGCAGGACAGTGCTCCATCACATGCATCAAAATACACTACTGGCAGGGCTGTATTTATAAGTCATGCTGGCCTAGGCACTAAACCTGCCCCCATTAACAATTTGCATTGCCACGCCCCTTTCTCATCATGCCACGCCCCTTTACAAAAGCCACACCCACTATAACCATGTAAGAGCTCTAGAAGAAAGCTAATTGAAGGGCTTACTGTAACCCAGCTTTTCTAGATGTTGGATAGCCTATTCGGCATCCAGGAGAGCTGGGAGATACTGACAAACTGTGCCTGAACATAAACCTTTACACTACAACCAATATTTCTATCATACAATGACCATAGAGTGGTAGATGCCAGTGTACACAGGCTCTGCAGACTGCATATTACCTCCAAACAGTACCCATATAGTGGTAGACACCCTTAGTGCAATGCACCCGTAGTACGGTCCACAAATACAGTAATTCATAGCTCTCACTATGCTTAGCTGCTGTTTTCCCCAATGTGTACTGCGCGCCGGAAGAAAAGTGACATGTAAAAGTCTATGGGAGTCGGCACACACCGTTATAGAAGTACACATTGGCCAGTACATGCTTCTAAAGTACCCGGCAAATAGCAGCGTGTACAGTACACATCACTATATGCCGCAAGACGCCAGGAAAAGCATGTAGGATAACACAGGATAGGCTTAGATACTCAATGCCAGCAGGTAGGATAAGACAGGATAGGCTTAGATACCCAACGCCAGCAGGTAGGATAACACAGAATAGGATTCCTAACATCCCATGTCTCTGACCCTGACCCCGGCCAACACCCCACGTCTCTCCCCCTCCTCCCGGCACCACACATCTCTCACCCCCTTCCCCCAGCACCTCATATCTCTCACCCTTAGCACCCCACATGTCTCACCCCCTCCCCCCAGCACGCCACATCTCTTCGCCCCTCCCCCACCACATGTCTCTCACCCCCAGCATGCCACATCTCTCCCTCCTCCTCCCACATGTCTCTCACCCCTCCCCCAGCACCACTCATCCCTCACCCTCTTCCCCCAGCACCCCATGTCTCTCACCCCTTAGCACCCCACATGTCTCACCCCCTCCCCTCAGCACGTCACATCACTCCCCCCTCCTCCCACCACATGTCTCTCATCCCTCCACCCACGTCTCTCACCCCCAGCATGCCACATCTCTCCCCCTTCCTCCCACCACATCTCTCACCCCTCCCCCCCACATCTCACCTACAGCACCCCACATCTCTCCCCCATCTCCCCCACCACATGCCTCTCACCCCCTCCGCACCCTACATCTCTCACCTCCAAGACCCCACATCTCTCACCCCCAGCACCCCACAACTCTCACCCCCCACATCATGTCTCACCCCCCCAGCACACCACAACATGTCTCACCCCCCCAGCACCCCACATCATGTCTCACCCGCCAGCACCCCACATCATGTCTCACGCCCCAGAACCCCACATCATGTCTCACCCCCCCAGCACCCCACATCATGTGTCTCACCCTCCAGCACCCCACATCATGTGTCTCATCCTCCAGCACCCCACATCATGTGTCTCACCCCCCAGCATCCCACATCATGTCTCACCCCCAGCACCCCACATCATGTCTCACCCCCAGCATCCCACATCATGTCTGACCCCCCAGCACCCTACATCATGTCTCTCACTCCTCCCCACCCCATATCATGTCTCACCCCCCAGCACCCCACATCATGTCTCTCACCCCTCATCTACCCCACATCTCTCACCCCTCCCCACCACATGTCTCTCACTCCCCCCCACCACGTTTCTCACCGCCCTCCCCTTCTCTCGCCCCCTTCCCTCCTCTCCTCCCCCTCCTTCCCTCATTCAGTTACCTCTCCTGAAGTGCAGGTCTCACCCCCAGCACCCCACATCATGTCTCACCCTCCAGCACCTCACATCATGTGTCTCATCCCCAGCACCACACATCATGTCTCACCCCCAGCACCACACATCATGTCTCACCCCCAGCACCTCACATCATGTCTCACCCCCAGCACCTCACATCATGTCTCACCCCCAGCACCTCACATCATGTGTCACCCCCAGCACCTCACATCATGTCTCACCCCCAGCACCTCACATCATGTCTCACCCCCAGCACCACACATCATGTCTCACCCCCAGCACCTCACATCATGTCTCATCCCCAGCACCCCCATCATGTCTCTCCCCCCACCCCACATTGTCTCACCCCCCAGCACCCCACATCATGTCTCTCACCCCTCACCACCCCACGTCTCTCACCCCTCCCCGCCACATGTCTCTCACTCTCCCCCGCCACCCCCCCTTCCCTTCCCTCATTCACTTACCTCTCCTGAAGTGCAAGGATCTGAGGAGTGGGCGGGGCATCACTGCATCGATGCTGCTGCTCTCTCTCTGGCAGCTCCTGGCTTCTCCTGCGCGCAGTGCTGGGGAGAAGGAGAGGGCTTCTACCCTCACACCCCTCCACCCCCGCTGGCCGTGGGGGGGAGCGCCCCAGGGCAGTGGAAAAGTAAAAAAACAAAAAAGACATCCGACCTACTGCCGTGCCGCCCCCTTAAAGGTGCCGCCCTAGGCACCCGCCCACGGGTGCCTAGTGGGAAATACGGCCCTGACTACAGGGGGACTTAAAGATGAAAGAATAATGACATAGCCCCCTTCCTCACCTCAACTAAGCCCTACTGAGAACTTGTGGGACCTTCTTAAAGAAAAGTGTTTGGGAGGCTGTGGTTGCTGCTGCACAAAAAGTTGATCATCAACAGGACGGACTCCATGAATATAAGGCTTATGACTGCTATTGAAAAGAAGCTTGGCTACCGGTCACTAATTTAAAAAAAAATGTTTTTGAGAATGTCAGAAATGTTTATTTGTACATTTTGAGTTATTATTCTCACTTAAATAGATGAAAATAAATGAGATGTTAAAATCTTTTGTTTGCATTTAGTTGCATAATACCACTAATAGTTGCCCAATAATTATGTAGATATTCTGCTGAAAAACCCAAAACCTCACTTTTACTTTCTTAAATATTCAGATTTGAGGGTTAACATTTTGGGTTGATCCACAGCACAGTAGTTGTTTAATAATAAAATGAATCCTCAAAAATACAACTTGCCTAAGGCCATGTGCACACGGCTTATTTTGACATGGTTTTGGACGAGGTTTTCGGAGCCGTTCCTCACCCAAAACCTTGTCCAAAACGCTTCCAAAACGCCCCCAGATCATTTCATTGACTCCTATGTAAAACCTCGTTGTAGTTCACACGCGACAAGGTTTTTGCACGCTTCTTTGGAAGGGATGAAAAAGTAGTGAAATGTCAGTTCTTGAAGCGTGTTTTAGGCGCATTTTTCGGCATCTTTTAGATGTGCGGTTTTCGGCGTAGTTTTTGTCCTGGTTATTAATTTGTCTGGGTGAAAACCTCATCCAAAACCTCGCCAAGAAACACCTCTAAAACCTCTTCTGAAGAATTGTGCTTCAGGCGAGGT
The DNA here is from genome assembly GCA_025379985.1 of Phyllomedusa bahiana. Classification (NCBI taxonomy): domain Eukaryota; kingdom Metazoa; phylum Chordata; class Amphibia; order Anura; family Hylidae; genus Phyllomedusa; species Phyllomedusa bahiana. The sequence goes on along the minus strand of JAODAL010013735.1, from coordinate 82,322 downwards.
TTTGGGCAAGGTTTTGGGAGCGGAAACTCTCCGAAAACCTCGTCCAAAACCACGTCCAAATGAGCCGTGTGAACATGGCCTAATAATTGTGCAAACAGTGTATTATAGTAATTATAACTTATATGAATATGTACAGTTTTATGTAATTTTTTGAGAAGTTTGTCAGTGAGGAGACACCTTCTCTATGGGTTGACTACTATCTTATTATTATTATTATTATTATTATTATTATTATTAATAATTACAGCTATATATCAGTTTATTATTTTTATAAAGTGATTTTATCATATTTCTGGGTGCATTTTTCGGACTATGCATTTATTTATTCTAGCACAGCTGGATTTTAAAACAGTGTGCTCAAAAGAACTCAAATTTGTAGTTTGTTGGAATTTCATCCAAGAGAAATATGTTTTGTAGAACGTGTTACAAGCACCATGTCAAGATAAGGTCAAATTTTCAATGTGCATAATATTCTAAGAGATCCATAAAGAAATAGTAGTTTTTTTATTTCCACAGCAGGGAATAAATACCGAAACTGTGATGACCAGGTGATGGAGCAGAGAACATCTCTGAACAGAGAAAGAGATCGGACAGTGATGGAAAATTAATGATGCCATGCAGAAGTCTATAGTGAGTCCTGTGTGATTTACCTTTAATGAAAAACGTAAGTAAAAGTAAGTACCCTGATCCACATACCCAGCATATGAGAGCACCTAACATTAAAGAATAGAATTGTAAAAGGACTCTGTTCCAGAAGTCTTTTTATTCCAGCTATCAGGGAGGGCTCAGACCTTGGATTGGAAAAGTTTCAGGGTCAGTAAAAAGACTAGAAGTCAATGTGGGCACCCTTTACAGGTAGCATTTTAAATCTGAAAATCATCCGATATGTCACCATTTGCTTGGACTTTAGCAGAAAGGCCAGAATAGTGTGACAAAATGCTTCATTTTTAAAGCATACACTGTAAGGTGTCTTTTTGATAAAAACCTGAAAGGTCAAATATCCTTAGTAAAAAAAGCAATACAGTCAAGTCTTCTAATTTAACCTTATGGATAATATTAAGTGTTTTAATCATATTAAATATCACCTTTACGATAATGATATTGTCACAAGCCATTGTAACCAGCCTGGTCCAAGTGAGTGATGTCTGTCTAGAGAGAAGCTATTCATTAAGATAAAGCTTTGCAATACATTTATTGTCAATACTGAGTGGGGATATTGGCCTGTAACTAGAACATTGCACAGGATCCTTCCCAGGCTAATGAATGACTAAAATGTGTCTCTCAGTAGAAAACATTCATCAGCTGATGCATTAAAGAAACTAACATATTGGGGGGTAATATGTCCAAAAAGTTTTTTTTTTGTAGTTCAAAGTTGGTCGGTCCGGTTCCAGAGCTTGAAGTAGGTGGGTATCTCTATTGCTGCACTGAAATAAATTTCTGAGACTAAAACTTCTAGAGCACTGGCCATTCCATGTAAGGAGGAGAAGCCTAAATAATGTATATAATTTTGAACATGGGCACGAAAGTGGGATACAAGGGTTTTCAAATTGGTAACATCTGCAAAATATAATGAAAAATGATAGTCTACCCCCTCCTTGCCACATCTCGGTGTGCTTAAATAGAAAATTAACCCATACTTTCTCCTCCCATCATCACCATTCCAGCGCTGACAAAGCTCCAGTGTTCCCTCCTGTTCTCACTGATGATGTTACGTTCATGGATCACATGAGGCTGCAACCAATCTCTGTGCTCAGCAGTCACATGCCTGCATGTAAAGAGATCAGTGATCAGCTGCAGTATTAAAGGGGTTGTCTCACTACATTGATTCATTTTACCTACAGTCCTGTTTTCTTGGTTTCACTTTGAATTCAGGGGCGTGTTTACTGGCTTTTACTAGGCTGCTGTAGAAGCCAGGTCTGTATCTATAGTAACCAGTGCTGGCAGCCTATCATAAGAGATTGAACAGGACTTTTGCTATAGCGACCTGAGGAGCTGATGCAGCCCGCACAAGAGGGGATATCTAGGAATAGGTAGGACACTGTTAATAGACTCATATTGTAAAGTGACTTGTTTTTGCAAGATCATTAACATAAAAAGCAATCCTTGTAGTGAGACAAGCCCTTTAAGAGACCCATGAACATGACATTGTAAGTCAGGAACTTGGGAGGACACTGGAGCTCTGGCAGTGCTGGAACGTTGTTGAGCGGTCTTTAAGGTAAAAGAGCCAACAAAAAGTAACCAAAGATATATTCTTTATTTATCACTGTGATTTTATAATCCTGTAATCGCTGTATGTAATACAAACCACCTGCATGAGAAAAACTGTCTCTGCTCAAGAAGGGAAAGGAATTTTTATGCTTCTTTCTAGTAAAAGATTTGTAAAACTAAATTACAAACTTTGCAGTTACTATCAAATAAAATATGACTTGTAAGTTGCCTTTCTTTTATTGTTGGCATCACGCACATTGCTGTATGTCGGATCTGTATCAGACAGATCCTGACTATAATACACATAGAAAGCCACGAGCCTGTATTTCAGCTCTGTGGGGAGAGGATCACAAAAGGCATCTTTATATTAAAAAACAATTACTGGAATCTAAAAGTTGGTAGCACTGAATAGTCTTGTTTTCTGCTAATGCTAATAAACACAAAGCAATTATTGTTAAGATCCAAACTCTTACAATCATTAAAAATGATAATTACATGCATAGTAGTTAATTATGTTGCTTGTGACTTGTAAGCAGACATCTTTATGCATTAGATAGTATTACTGAATTGCATTTGTTGTTTGGTGATTGTTTCACAAATATACAAACCAGGTTACATACAGGGCAACATGGTCGTTAGCACTGTTGTCTCATATGACTAAGATCCCGAGTGTTAATCCAATGAAACTGGTTTTCTAGTAAATTAATGCTAGTGCATGTCTAAGATAAGAAAATCAGATTGTAATCCCCAGTGGGGACAAGGACTGATATGAGTAACAACCTTTGTGAAAGGATAAAAAAAATGTGATAGACAGCTAGTCCAGATTTACCACTTAAAGGAGTTTTCTAGGTTTTTTTTATTAAATTTATTCAGGCTATAGGTTCCTGATAAAGTAAAAAAAAAAACATATCTCACCTCTCTCCTCCGTTTAAGCGCTCCTGCCATCCAAGGTCTTAACCAGATTCTTCTGTTGACTTCCAGCTACAGCGATTGGCTCAAGACTTCTGCACCCACTGATTGGCTGCTGTAGTCACATGGCATTGCCCAATGTCGCGGTTCGGAAGTGAGTGGTTCCAAACACTGATGTCAGCAATGGCAGCAGTCTTGAGCGGTTGTCAGCAGAAGAATCAGAGGAAACAGCAGATGACAAAAGTGCTGGAACATAGGAAAGAGAGGAGGTGAGTATACAGTTGTGTCAAAGGTTTCCATACCCCGGCAGAATGTTTGCTTTCTTGGCCTTTTTTTCAGAGAATATGAATGATAACACAAAAACTTTTTCCACTCATGGTTAGTGGTTGGGTCAAGCCATTTATTGTCAAACTACTGTTTTCTTTTTTTAAATCATGATGACAACCAAAAACATCCAAATGACCCTGATCAAAAGTTCACATAACCCAGTTCTTAATACTGTGTATTGCCTCATCTAACATCAATGACAGCTTGAAGTCTTTTGTAGTAGTTGTGGATGAGGCTCTGTATTTTCTCAGATGGTAAAGCTGCCCATTCATCTTGGCAAAAACTCTCCAGTTCCTGTAAATTCCTGGGCCTTCTTACATGAATTGCACGCTGGAGATCTCCCCAGAGTGGCTCAATGATATCAAGGTCAGGAGACTGAGATGACCACTCCAGAACCTTTACTTTGTTCTGCTGTAGCCAATGATAGGTCGACATGGCCTTGTGTTTTGGATCTTGTGATGTTGGAACGTCCAAGTAGGTCCCATGCGCAGCTTCCGGGCTGATAAGTGCAAATTTGCCTCCAGTATTTGCTGATAACATGCTGCATTCATATTTCCATCAACTTTGATCAATTTCCAGTGGCTTTGTAGCTCTCCCCCCACCCACCCAAGACAACAGCAAACCACCTCCGTGCTGTACAGTATGAATGGTGTTCCTTTAATCACAGACCTTGTTGAAAACTCTCCAAATGTAATGTTTATGGTTGTGGCCAAAAAGTTCGATTTGGTGTCATCACTCCAAATTACCTTGTTCCAGAAGTTTTGTGGCTTGTCTCTGTGCTGTTTGGCGTATTGTAGACAAGATACTTTGTGGCATTTGTGCAGTAATGGCTTTCTTCTGGCGACTCGACCATGCAGCCCATTTTTCTTCAAGTGCCTCCTTATTGTGCATCTTGAAACAGCCACACCCCTAGTTTTCAGAGTCCTGTATTTCAGTTGATGTTATTTGTGGGTTTTTCTTTGCATCCTGAACAATTTTCCTGGCCGTTATGGTCGAAATTTTTGTTGGTCTACCTGACCGTGGTTTGGTTTTTAGAGAGCCTGAGTTTCCATTTGTTAATCACAGTTTTAACACTGCTGACTGACCAGTATCAATTCCTTGGATATTTTTTTGTATCCCTTTCCTGTTTTATACAGTTCACAGGTGAGGATGTTACCTTACGTAGCCATTCAAACCCATTTGTGTCAATTTCTATGCATGTTATCAGATCAACATAACCAGGATATGTGAACTTTTGATCAGGGTCATTTGGATGTTTTTGGTTGTCATTGTGATTGAAAAAGAGAAAACACAGTAGTTTGACAATAAATGGCTTCACACAACCACTAACCATGAGTGGAAAAAAAGTTTTGTGTTATCATTCGAAAAAGGCCAAGAAAGCAAAGATTCTGCCTGGATATGTAAACTTTTCAGCACAACTGTAGGTGTTTTTTTATTTTATCAAGACACCAGAAGCCTAAATATATTTAATAAACAAATTACCCGAACAACCCCTTTAAATACAAGCATAAGATTTTCAGTGTGCGTTACATCATACGTGTTAACTGTGCTATTGTTAAGCCAAACTGAATGAAAATCTGTTCTCCTTTTTGTAAAACAAATATAGAAAGTGCATGAATGCCAAAACAGACTGAGCATTTTCTGACTTAGGGGAATGCAAAGACTGCAGTACTTTTTCCAAGCACATTTAACTCTGGCTGCTGCTGTCAGATTGCCAACATCTTGCACACAGCTATTGGCTCCAGATCAACATGCTGCAGAGTAGTCTTTCATAAGAGAGCATTTCCAGGGAAAACTCAATTGCTGTGCTATTTACCCAGTACATATCTAGCCCTCACATTTCGGAAGCCTTTATTCAGGTTTTGTCTTTCCGCTGGTTTTCTTAAGATGACACAATCACAGTGACAATTGGGGGCCCCATTACGGACATTGCATTTCAAGTTACACCGTTGAGAATAATATCAAAACGGTCCCTAAAACCAACAACAAAACCATCACTTGCTAGGGCTCTTGCTATTAGCCTGGCATTATATCCATTCGCTTTGGCAGCTGCCAAGAAAAATAAGCATAAATAAGGGAGCGTAATTTTGTCACATAAAGATGACTTGCAAAAGTGTTCCATTCAGTGGTAGATATGACTTCAATAATAAAGTATTTAACACTGTTTCCATTACTCCTCAATTGTTAAACCCGTTTATTGCTAGTTATCTAACTGGTCTGTGGGTTCCTTTTCAAAAGGTTACACAAATGATAAATGAGCTGTCAAAGAACCTGTCAATTAATTGCTGGCTCATTTCTCAAGGGATGAACCCATGATCTATCATCACTGGCTGAACACAAATATCAGTGCCATAAGCTAGAAAACCATGAGCTGCTCTTTGTACAGTGGCCTTTGTCAGCCACAGAAGAGAAATATATAGTCTGGCTGAGGTTGTAAGCCAACTGCTGTACAGGGAAATGTGTGCTTTATAGCACAGCAGCTTCTTCTAATGTCACTTTAAAATATGGTGGAGGGAAAAGTCAGGGCTAATAGTGGGTATTAAAATAAAAGGATACAGGTCTGTGCTGTAGCCACTGGCAAGCAACCTTGTGCAGTATCTCATATCTCCATTGACAGAATGCAGGTGCAGTAAACAGCCGTTACTTTGCTGACAGTGCTATAGTGACACTAGCTGTGGAGAATTTGATTGTCTCAATGCTACACTCAAAAGGAAATTGCTGATAATGCAATACACTAATACAGAAGAAAAAAATCACATCTAGATCTTTGCCATATTTTCTTCTTTTTATTGTAATTTATTTTATTGGTTAAAATTCAATGCTTTAGGAAACAATGTATTAGTACATATGTCCAAACTGGCCTAGAAATGGTGTCAGACATTTAATAGCAAAGCAATGATTGCACCGCAAAGAGGGCTTGTGGTAAGAAGCATGGCGAGCAAGTATTATAAAAGTACTTACTATGCCTCCTTCTTCTCCTTCCTATTTATATTCAAACCCTATTAAGTCCAGGGCTCTAAACAAATGAAAAAAGGGTTTAAAAACAAAAACAATCTAAGACAAAAACAAGTGCAATAAACATTAAATGGACACTACCATCACTTTTTTCACATATTATCAAGCAATTTACGACTATTTTATAGATTCTTTTTGTTTTTCTTTTATATTGGGTGGATGGGTTCTTTATATCATTTTTTAAAGTTCTCCTAAGTTCATGACTTCCTGGTTTGTCTCTCTGACTTCCGTTGTAAGCTCAGATAGCACAGCAGTAAGAGGATTGTTTGACGGTCCTATTTCAGGCCAACTATGGCCTGAGAGGTTTAAGTGTTATCAGCAGGACCTGATAAGCATGAAGAAAGCTGTAAACTTCCAAGTTCCAAAAAAGATAAACCCATTATCCTCTCATGTATTGCTTATTATTCTTATCATTGCTCTGTCATCAAGTCTAATCTCTATAGAGGCTTGTCCCGAGAGCGATTATTATGTAATTTCCTACTATTTGTATTGAGACTACATGCAGATAAGCAGCAGCTACAGTAAGCTGAGGTTAGTCTTCCTTACCGATCAGGAGTTTTATCTCTTTACTATCACAGCTACAAAAGGATACGATTGTATATGTCATTTTTAATTGCATAGGATAGCCGAAATAAAAAATGCTGTCAAAAATTCAGAAAAAAATTGCTGACTAGCAACATTGGTTTTGACAAAAATACCCCTTTCTGATGGACAAGTACAAAGAAAGATAGTGGATCTTGCCTATTAAGGGATTCCAATTTATAAGGAGAAGGGAAGGAGACAGTAGGTAATTTAAGTAATAAGTAATTTGTAGTTAATGTAGTGGAAGCAGAGTTATTGTAGTTTGGGGGCTTTTCTAAAAAGATAGATTTGGGAAGAGAAAAGACTGATCTGTTGGTTGGTGATCTCCAGAGTATGGTACATAAGATACACTGGGACACATTGCAAAAAACTACTGATCCCCTTATAGACAATTCCTTGATACCAAAATGTTACAAGATTTTGGAATTGCCAAAGAGTGGGTGAATGGCCTAGGGCTTACAGCAAGTAGCATAAAGGCAACAAAATATTGCCCCAGTTTCTTCTATTGGGAGATGACCCTAAAAATTGCCCATAGAGGATACATATTTCTGAATTGTAGTTTCCTGATGGAGAAATGCTCTAAGTCTACCTGCTCAAGATGTGGGTAGAATGAAGCTGACCTATTTCACTGTTTTTGGCTATGTCTTCAAAACCAACATATCTGTCTCTTCCTTACAACTCACACAGACTACCATGCTCCTCTCACTTTTGTTTTGACAGCCTGAATTACCTTACTTTCAATCTTCCTCCGAGCTTAATATTTTACATATCTGCAGCTGTCCGTAAAACTATTCTCAGCTATAGATTTCTTCCGCCCTTCCCTCACTGCATATATTACTAGAGAAAATTTCATTTATTTTTTATATCAACTGGGTGTAGGTCAGTTTACAAAAGACATCCAGCATTAAAACTGTCTTCTTAACATAGGAACCTATCATTAATATTTTACAGTATAAGCTCATTTCCAATCTTGCTTTCAACTTACTGGATATTCAGAACAACCTATAGAGGTAATCTACCAATTTAATTTTATATAGTAACTTGTACTGGACATTTTTCAGTACGTAGGAGAGCCTATATACTTTTACAGCTTTCGAAGGACTAATGAACTCTGCCTTTGCTCATTTTACATGTGATTGCCTTTCTTTGCGACATGTCATAGACTCTTGATGTGATACCAAATGAACACTATTGCTATTTTGAAACCCCAAATATTTTTAAATATTTATTTTCCTCTTATTTTTCCATATTCTCACATGTATTAGTTTTACTTATTTAAAAAAAATCTGCAAGAAAAGTGACATTTTGAAATTTCACCTCTTCTTTGCTTTAATTTTTGTGCAACACTAAACAGTTAACAAACTTTATAAGTATTGTTTTGAATACCTTGAGGGGTGCAGTTTCTTAGATTAAGTCATTTATGGGGTTGACTAACATACAAGCCCCTCAAAACCACATCAGAACTGGACTGGTCTTTAAAAAATCAGTGTTACAAATTTTCTAAAAAATGTTAAAATTTGCTTCAAAATTTAAAAGTCCCCTAATGTCCTAAAACATATGAAATTGTTTAAAAAAATAATGCCAACATAAAGTAGAATTATGGTACATGTTCATTATTTACTAATTTGTTGGGCATGACTATCTATCTTACATGCAGAAATTTTTAAACGTTGAAAATGACAAATTTTTCAAAATGTTCACAATATTTTGATATTTTTCACAAATAAACAAGGATTGTATTGACAAAAATTAAAGTACAATGTGTCATGAGAAAACATTCTCGAAATCACAGGAATAGGTAAAACCATTAAAAAGTTATTCTCCGATCAAGTGACACATGTCAGATTTGACAAAGAAGGGCTAGGTCCTTAAGTCCAAAACAGGCTTAGACCTTAAGGGGTAAATAGGAACAGTCTGCCTACTTTTTTGCCTATCAAAACAAAAAGACTTGGCAAGACTCACCCATGTGTATACTATATAGTCTGCACATGGATCCCCACCGGCCACTGCAGTAAAGATTCCAAAAGCGCTCTGAAGTCAGATTAAAGATGATCCAGCAGTATTTATCATCAAATCCTTTATTGAAAGCTTACGCGTTTCAGCTTCATCTGAAACTTGGTTCACAGTCAGTGAGCATTTTTCAATAAAGCATTTGCTGATAAATACCGCTGGATCATCTTTACTCTGACTTCAGAGTGCTTTTGGGTACTTTTTTTTTACCTAACTTATTTTAGAGGGTTTCGCTACCTAAAAGGAGCATCTACCTACTTGTCAGCCTAATTTGGGGGGCTACCTACCATTGATACAAATGGGGGATCTATAATTGTCTGATGGCACTTTAACTTTTAGGAGATGCAGTTACTTTGTGGGGCACCAATGAGGTCATTATTACCCTCTGGGGAACTATTGATGGGAAGTTTGTATAGAGGGGGACACAGGTGGGAAGATGATGGAAAAGTGAGAAGTATAAGATGTTTGTGTTGTTAATACTCCAGGGACAAGTCATGGCAGAGAGAAGTTGCCTGGACTGGATGGAGAAGAAAAGCAAAAGAGAACAACTCATCAGAGAAGACATCACTTGTATGTCACTGGATGTAACTGCACTGTAACCATTTATATGTGTGAAGAACCTGTGTACAACTGGCATTTACCATTATATGGTTATTATACGGCAGTAATATACAGTCTGCAGAGCCTATATTCACTTGTATCAACCACTATATGGGCACTGTATGGTGGTAATAGTGATCTTAGTGTAATGGTTTAAATTCAGTAACAATATGGTGGTATTATTCAGTCTCTTTATGGCGGTGATATGTGGTCATGTTGTGATAGCATTATTTGGTTCTTGCATATTGTTCTTATTGGTGTAATTGGTCTTGGTATATTGATTGGTCAGTAACAGTATAGTGGTATTAGTCACTGTATGGTAGCGATATGTGGTGCTATTACTTAGCCTTTGTATATTTTTGTTATTGGTAATATTGGTCTTGCTATGCTGGTTTGGTCAATAATATTATGATGGTATTAGTCACTATGTAGTGGAGATATGCAGTGTTAATATGGTGGCATTTTTTGGCTTCTGCATATGTACTGACCAGCAGACTAAAGATAATATGTTGATTAAACTGTACAGTGTAAACTGCAACAAAAACTATACCCAAAACAATGGTGGAATTATATTTTTGTTCTTGTTCACGTCATAAAGATTTTTTTAATTTGGGGAGAGGGGGACACATGCTTTAATGTTATGGGGCACTGATATTTCTGAAGACGGCCTTGGTAAGGATGCCCAAGCTGAAGTTTTGTAACAGGGACCCTGAGCCTTTAGCCTTTCATCTTTCATGTCTTAAACATGTGTACAACATTTAGTTAGCTATGCACTACACATCTCTTTATATGAATATGTTAATAATTAAGATAATTATTTCCAGTGACATGTTAGACCCTCAATAGACTGGGGCACTAGGGAGGGCGGAATAGTAGTAAGTGCTGCATACAGCATGGTGTGAAATTGGTTGCTTAGCAAAAAGTATAGCACAGATGGAAGGAAGGAGGATTGCAGTGTCAGACTAAAAATGGTTTGGCTGTAGTCTATAACCATAGAGACTTACAGAACCGCATATGAACTATAGACAAAAAAGGCCAGCATACTTTAATCAAGGTTAGTTGCAAAATGGATTAATTTTTATTCTAAATATATTAAAGCAACTAAAAAATGGTTGCAAAGATATGTATAATTAGTCATAGTATCTATGGGTCCAAAATCAGTACCATACAGGTAGACTACAGTGCATCATTTTAATACAGACCAAGCAACAACTGAATTTGTTTTCCATCTACACCCTACGTCTGATAAGTTTACCACATGAACATATTTGGCTCCTCATTTGAAACCTTTCTTTCAGCATAACTGACCCTTTAATAGCAAAATTATCTTATGATTTGAATAAGTTAAATTAAAACAACAAGGCTGCACTTTCTGTTGTCACTTTAGGAAAAGGGTCTTTGTAATACAATAGGAAATGACAGCATCTCTGTAAGGCTACGTTCACACGGCATAATTGCAGCACATACAGTACGTTCACAATTACGCTGGGTGATTTGGGAGTTGCGCTGATTAGTGCATACTACAAAGTTATGGGGGGCGGTGGGGCAGCAGTCCGCCGGCCCCGTTGACAAGCATTACTTGCCGTAAGTAGTATAATGTTGTACCGTGTTAGCCATAGAAAGTAGTAGAATAGTGAAGAAATCAGGCGATACCTTTTAGACGAGAGCTAGTCCTCTCGAAAGCTCACTATCAAATATACTCAGTTAGCCTCTAAAAGGTATCGCCTGATTTCTTCACTATTCTATTACTTGCCGCAAGTAATTGACATGTCACTTATCTCTCCACTCGTACAATACAATCATATTGTACGAGTGGGGAGAGGAGGCGTAATCCATAGTTTTCTATGAGAGCTATGGATTACCGTAATTTCAGTGCGCATCTCGCTCGTATTAGAGCGCAAATACGACGCGAAATACGCGCCAAAATTACCCCGTGTGAACATACGCTAAGTAGAAGAAGGCATTTTGTTTATGACACTGTTTCCTGATTTACAAATATTCTTTTACACTTTGGGTGGATCATGATTAAAGGGGTTGTCTCACGAAGACATCTCCTGTCCTATTTCCAGTTATGACATATCAAGGTTATAGGGGAGATCCCCCGCTTAGGATTCCTCCCTATGAACTAGAATAGTTGTATTACATGGACATCCATTGATCTAAATGGTCCCAGAGGTAGGACCCACATGTATCACACTTTGATGGCATAGCCTATTAATATGCGATCGAAGTGTCAGATGATAACACCACTTTAACATGAACATTAGTTATTAAAAGGTTTTTTTAAAATCGGCATGGGTGTAACTATAGCTATAGCAGCCATAGCGACTGCTATGAAGCCCAGAGGTTGAGGGGGCTCCATTCCGGTAGAAGAACATTGTTCCTCTTTGTAGGGAACAAGTTGTTGGTGGCTTTCTGCTATCTAGCAGTGCTGTGTTAGATATATGGTGGTATTATTTATAACTTTATTGCTATTTATGCTGCTGTTTTATTTATTATCATTAGGTGGTGGGGCACCGTCTCATTTTGCTATGGGACTCCATCAATTCTATTTATGTCCCTAATTACCATACATATTTTTCGCCTATCCACTCTGTTAGGACTTCCACTGAATACTAACCACTGATAACGGGGACTGCCAACTGAGTCCCCGTTCTTACTCACTGTGCTCGAGTAGTGAAAAAGTCTGTTAATGGAGTACTGGCCGAAAATGCACACTACTGCTCTGTTCAAATTATATGGAACTGATGAAGATAGCTGTGCGTTGTGCTTGGCTATCTTTGTTAGGGCCTCCATTTTAGTGGGAGGACCAAGCAGTGGGACTCCAGCGATCAGATATGTATCATGTATTCTGTAGATATGTGATAAAGGTCGGTTGTGGGAAAACCCCTTTAATATTTTGAATAGCTTAAATGGCTGCATGAACAATTCAATTGACCACTGTATAATAAAATTTTCTAAAGGCATATAAAATATTATTCAACATGCTAGATAATGTTTCAGCTGGTGCTGAATTAAAACAAATTGCATCTTTCAAATGAAAATGCAAGGAAAAGAAAGCAAGAAATACAAACTTTCTGTAGCAATGATTACATGACAGGATTTCCCTATAGCTTGTAAGGCTTCTAAGGCTAAAACTTGCCACTTCAGCAATGTATGAGAGTGAATGGTGGTAATGTAATTTGGAGTTAGGTCATAAATAAATAATGAGACAAAACAAAGACAATATATTCTCTCTGAAACATGCTCATTCCTTGTACACAAAGATGATTTGAACATTTGTTTACAATGTATATACTTCCAGTCCCCCAGTTTCTTTTAAGCCACATAGTATAAAACCTGTCTATTGTTAGGGTATGGTCACATGGCGTGTTTAGTCCTTGTGAATATACGTTATTAGATGCGTGTTTGGTTCTGTCTTTCGGACCCAAACACGCATCTAGCAAATAGCAGTCTTTTTTACGTTGCTTGTAATGTAAAACACACATTGGTGATCCCTCGTCTGAACGCCGATGCATGTTTTACATTGCAAGCAACGTTAAAAAAAAAAAAAAAAAACTGGTATAAAAAAACGCATCGGCGTTCAGACGAGGGATCACCGATGCGTGTTTACTTGTGTTTTTCGGATGCGTCTTTCACATCTGTTCAAAGAATTGACATGTCAATCCTTGATCCAGAAGACGCAGCAGGCGCCCTATTTAAAACTATAGGGTGCGATCCTGCTGTAGCCAAAACGCATCAAAACACTCACCTGTGTGTTGAATACGTGTTGAATACGTTTTGAATATGATTAATGCAGCATTTTTGGATGCGATTTTCGGATCTAAAATCAGATCCAAAAATGCCATGTGAACATACTCTTACAGTCTCTCAACTAATTTTCCTATCTTAGACATCTGTAGCATATCAAGAGGTATCCAAGAGTGGGACCAGCACCTATCTTGATAACAAGCCGCTGAATTCCTCTGTGCAAAATGGAGAGGTGACCTTGCATGTCCAGCTCCCTCGCTGTTCTGTTCTATGGGAGTACCAAGTACAATCAAGTAACTATGATTTGCTGAACTTGGAATTCATGCTGAAATGAAGAGAGGAATGATGGGAAAAATATTGCAGCATGTTATGCTATTTTTTCTAGTAAAACAACGGACACCATGGCAGAAACCCGACGGAACCCATTGTAGTCATTGGGGTCCATCAGGCATTGTAAAGTGGGTCTGGTTTTATTGGGGCCCTGCGACTAGACCTAATCTGTTTACTCAGTCATAAATCACTTAAAGAATCTGTCTTGCACACTAGATGGAAACCAGCTTCACTAAGAGCTCGCTCACGTTACAGCTGCCTATGGAAGTCTATTGAGATGGGTGACAATGAAAGTAGGTCCAGCTGTTATGTCTTCAGCATTATTATCTTACCATTACTATTATCTTATGTTTATATACTGTATTTCTGTTTTAGTTGCAACAGCTCCATCTAGTGGCTGTTCATGCACACTGTTAGCTAACATACAATTCTAAGTATGTCCCATCAAAGCTAGCATAACCATCACCTGACTCGGCTGACATCATCAAGTCAGCTGCTCAGTAGCCATTTTCTCCTGGACACATGCGGAGTGGTAGTATGTTAGACATCCTCTTCCATCCAAGCCTACAGTAGCATCGCTGGTATGTTCAAACTACCATCTATAGCTGCGGATTGCACAGTGATGCATAATATTGTGTTCTAGTTCCCTAGCTGTTATTTAAAGTTAATGGTTAGACCCATGTTTGCTGCAGACAGGACAGCATTGTACCATCTATGTGTTTGTGTCTACACATGTGTATGCATATATCCCTGTACTATATGCCATTGTATTTTATATTTGTTTGCATTGATTTGTACAGTATTGTGTTGATGCATGCTGTTATACCACAGTAAGTGTATGTCTTTCTATTCTTTTAGTTTTACACTATCCCTTGCAATGAAAGATGAAGTTTAGACATCGCTCCTTGTCAATACATTGCTGGGAAAGAGATTAGCTGCCTGTCAACGTATGCTCCACATATACACTCACCGGCCACTTTATTAGGTACACCTGTCCAACTGCTCGTTAACACTTAATTTCTAATCAGCCAATCACATGGCGGCAACTCAGTGCATTTAGGCATGTAGACATGGTCAAGACAATCTCCTGCAGTTCAAACCGAGCATCAGTATGGGGAAGAAAGGTGATTTGAGTGCCTTTGAACATGGCATGGTTGTTGGTGCCAGAAGGGCTGGTCTGAGTATTTCAGAAACTGCTGATCTCCTGGGATTTTCACGCACAACCATCTCTAGGGTTTACAGAGAATGGTCCGAAAAAGAAAAAACATCCAGTGAGCGGCAGTCCTGCGGGCGAAAATGCCTTGTTGATGCCAGAGGTCAAAGGAGAATGGGCAGACTGGTTCGAGCTGATAGAA
The DNA here is from genome assembly GCA_025379985.1 of Phyllomedusa bahiana. Classification (NCBI taxonomy): domain Eukaryota; kingdom Metazoa; phylum Chordata; class Amphibia; order Anura; family Hylidae; genus Phyllomedusa; species Phyllomedusa bahiana. Next base: position 67,236 of record JAODAL010013735.1, on the reverse strand, counting down.
AGGCAACAGTGACTCAAATAGCCACCCGTTACAACCAAGGTAGGCAGAAGAGCATCTCTGAACGCACAGTACGGCGAACTTTGAGGCAGATGGGCTACAGCAGCAGAAGACCACACCGGGTGCCACTCCTTTCAGCTAAGAACAGGAAACTGAGGCTCCAATTTGCCCAAGCTCATCGAAATTGGACAGTAGAAGATTGGAAAAACGTTGCCTGATCTGATGAGTCTCGATTTCTGCTGCGACATTCGGATGGTAGGGTCAGAATTTGGCGTCAACAACATGAAAGCATGGATCCATCCTGCCTTGTATCAACGGTTCAGGCTGGTGGTGGTGGTGTCATGGTGTGGGGAATATTTTCTTGCCACTCTTTGGGCCCCTTGGTACCAATTGAGCATCGTTGCAACACCTTGTTGAATCTATGCCACGAAGAATTGAGGCAGTTCTGAAGGCAAAAGGGGGTCCAACCCGTTAATAGCATGGTGTACCTAATAAAGTGGCCGGTGAGTGTATAGGGAGGACAGGACACCAGCATTGAGCTGAGATAATACACTCACTATGCAGCCAGCACCATTTCTGTATGTCTTTTTGCCTCACTTCCTTCTCCCCTCTCAATAGACCTCTATGGGTCCCACCTATAGGATCAATATATTGGACCCGCGCCTATCTTGAGAATGTGCCCCCAAACTTCTGTGTAGAACAGAGAGGACGCAGTTCATGTGCAACACTCTTTTTTTATATACAAATTAATCATGTCCCCTCTTGGAGGTCTCTTCTCATGACTAAATAAGTTTAATTATTTTAACCTTGTCTCATAACTAAGATGCTCAATGCCCATTACCAGTTTAGTTGTTCATAATTGTACTTTATTTACCTCCGGGGCATCCTTTTCTAAGAACTGGTGCCCAGAACTCAATTGCATATTGTAGAGGAAGTTGCATTGATCTTTTGTAGAGCGGTAATATTATATTCTTCTCCCACAAGTTCATGACTTTTTTAATGCATGACAGAATCCTAACAAAATATCATACTACAGGGTAACAATATATACTGATGTCACAGCACAGATGTAATAAACAAACTAATTTCACAGAAAAAAAATTAATTGAGCATACCATACTATTCGTGACAGAATTTGCCATGTGGGTTCTGAATGGAACTTCCAACGCAGATGTGAAGAGTGTCTAAGAAAGCAGCAGGGGGGAGAAAAGGAGGCTGATAAATGAAGAAGGGTAGATTTGTCTGGAATAATATACAGTGAAGGAAATTATTATTTGATCCCTTGCTGATTTTGTAAGGTTACCAACTGACAGAGACGTGAACAGTCTATAATTTAAGGGTAGGTTAATTTAAGTATTGAGAGATAGAATATCCAAAATAAAATCCAGAAAATCACATTGCATAAATTATATACATTTATTTGCATTTTTGTGAGAGAAATAAGTATTTGATCCCCTACCAACCATTAAGAGTTCTGGCTCCTACAGATCAGTTAGACACTCCTAATCAACTCGTTACCTGCATTAAAGACAGCTTAAAAAATCACCTTAATAAAAGACTCCAGTCCACAGACTCAATTCATCAATCAGAATCTAACCTCTACAACATGGGCAAGACCAAAGAGCTTTCTAAGGATGTCAGGGACAAGATCATAGACCTGCACAAAGCTGGAATGGGCTACAAAACCATAAGTAAGACGCTGGGTGAGAAGGAGACAACTGTTGGTACAATAGTAAGAAAATGAAAGAAATACAAAATGACTGTCCGTGGACATCGATCTGGGGCACCATGCAAAATCTCACCTCCTGGGTGAGAGACCAGCCGACAACTACACAGATGGAACTTGTTAATGATCTCAAGGCAGCTGGGACCACAATGGTTTAAAATCCTGCAGTGCCTGCAAGGTTCCCCTGCTCAAGAAGACACATGTGCAGGCACATCTGAAGGCTGTCAATAAACACCTTGATGATTCTGTGAGTGATTGGGTGAAGGTGTTGTGGTCAAGTGAGACAAAAATTGAGCTCTTTGGCATTAACTCAATTTACTGTGTTTGGAGGATGAGAAATGCTGCCTATGACCCAAAGAACACTGTCCCCACTATCAAGCATGGAGGTGGAAACATTGTGTTTTGGGGGTATTTCTCTGCTAAGGGCACAGGACTACTTCACCGCATCAATGGGAAAATGGATGGAGCCATGTACCATAAAATCCTGAGTGACAACCTCCTTCCCTCCGCCGTGATATTAAAAATGGGTCATGGCTGGGTCTTCCAGCAAGACAATGACCCAAAACATGCAGCCAAGGCAACAAAGAAGTGGCTCACAAAGAAGCACATTAAGGTCATGGAGTGGCCTAGTCAGTGTCCAAACCTTAATCCCTTAGAAAACTTATGAAGGGAGTTGAAGCTCCAAGTTGCCAAGTGACAGCCTCAAAATCTTGATTTAGAGATGATCTGCAAAGTAGAATGGACCAAAATTCCTCCTGAAATGTTCGCAAACCTCATCATCAACTACAAAAAACATCTGACTGCTATGCTTGCCAACAAGGGTTTTGCCACCAAGTATTAAGTCTTGTTTGCCAGAGGGATCAAATACTTTATTTCTCACTGCAAATGCAAAATAAATTTTATATAATTTTATACAATGTGATTTTCTGGATTTTATTTCGGATATTCTATCTGTCAATGTTAAAATTAACCTACCCTTAAAATTATAGACTGTTCATGTCTTTGTCAGTGGGCAAACTTACACAATCAGCAAGGGATCAAATAATTATTTCCTTCACTGTATATTACAAAATTTATTATTTATGATTGAACTGTTGATTTATGGAAAGTTGTTTTCTAATTGTGGTATGCTTTTTTATCTTATCACAGTGACATTAGCATGTTTATTACATCTGTGCTGTGACATCAGTATATGTTCTAACCCTGTAGTGTGATATTTTGTTAGGATTCTGTCATGCGTCAAAAAAGGCATGACTTTGTGGAAGAAGTATGTAAAATTACTGCTCTACAAAACATTAGTGCGACCTCCTCTGGAATATGCCATTGAGTTCTGGGCACAGGTTCTTAGAAAACGATGCCATGGAGTTAAAGAAAGTAACATAAAGAGCATAAAGATGCATGAAGCATCTTAGTTATGAGACGAGGTTAAAAAAATTAAACTTATTGAATCATAAGAAGAGACCTCCAAGAGGGGATTTTGATTTCTTTTTGAATGTAAAAAAGTACATAAATGGCCTCTACATAAAATATGGTGGAAAGCTGTGTTATATAAAAGTCAATCAAAAGTCAAGGGCTCACTCCCTCCGACGGAGGGAAGAAAGGTTCAGTCTTCAGAGGTTACAAGCCTTCTTAATCATAGGAACTGTGACGCCTCGAGGGCTTCAAGAAAGGCTTAGACAATTTGCTTGCAACAAAATAATATTAATACTCGGGTTTTGAATATTGATCCAGTTTGATAGATCACTCGGGATCAGGAGAAATATGTTTGCTTTTAGGGCAAAATTGGGGTTCTTTACCTTATGGGCCCAAATATTTTCGTATGAATAGGGGGAAACAAAGTTCTAAAATTACTTACCCCCCCCCCCTCCACCTTTTTTTTATATCATGTCTTTTTTTTCATTTCTAACATAAGGCTCTTAGCCCAGAATGCATCGGTCAACATAAAAATAATTATCTCATATCAACATGGGAAATTAATGGCTTATTTTAGGATTCCCAAACGGAATCTAATAGGTCCCGGCCTACCTCTACGGGATGTTCAGCTACAAAACGGGAGCTCCTATTGCTTTCAAACCCCAGGGTTTTTGGGGTCATTTCAAATGGGGGTAATGCCCTTTAAAAACCAAAAAACTCAAAAAATTACATTGGAACTCATATGGGAAGTATATTTAAAAGTATATTCTTAATTTTAATAATTAATTATAAAGTATTATTAATTATAATAATATTAATACTAATGATAAATTATTATATTATTTCCTTATTTTCATTTTATCCAATAGATAGCTCGTTTTTAGAACCCACAAAAACACTTTTAAAAGTTTTTTGATTTATGAATTTTATTAAAAATCCCGTTTTATAGTTGGGTTAAAAAAGGAGATTCCCATTCTGTCTTCCCTACAAAACTACAGGTTTAACAGAAATAGTGTGGGGCCCGGTGGACTGGCCCCCCTGTATTTTTTTAATGGGAGCCATTTTCTGATGTATGATTTGTGGGAAAGTAATTATTTCAGCAGTTCAGGGTTAAGGGGGGGGCCCGCAACAATAGTTAGAGAGATTTGTTTAAAAAAAAAACTGCCGTTGTTAGCTGGCTTGTTGTCTTTTCTTGGGGAAATGAGTCAGAGTGTTTTAGTGAGAGAAGATTTAACAATGCTGCAAAGGAAACAAAACCGTTACTCCTTTTTTCAGAAAAATTTCCTGCTTAAAAAGAAGTACAGTGTGGGTGGGGTTTTGTATTTCCAGGGACTGAAAAACCCGTCGAAAACAGGGGAGGGTTAAACTGCTGTCTCATCACAGTTTGGGGGAGAAGGTTTTTAAATCGGAAATCAAATCATCTAACCCACAACGGATGTTGAAAGAAGGGGAAACCCCCTCCGAAACCAAAGGGTGGAAATTGGCCCCCAAAAAAAAACTTGGGCCCCGGGGAGTGGCACACCAAAACTGCTAGAGGGCATTGGGGGAGGCCTGTTGAAAAGGGTAGTTAAGGTGTTATCTAGAGTCAGGCCTTACATGTACATTTACAGGGATAATGTCTGCTTGAGACTGTGGAGCACGTCCTACACTGGTGTTGGCAATTTTGTTGCTTTTGTTGGGTAGATCATTAATTGGTTAATGGTGCTCTGGGAATAGCAGGTACTTTTGTAAACCCTTGTGCTACATCGTGAGCGCAAAAATGAAAAAAACGCCCCCATACTGTTCCGTTACACGGTTTAAAGGGTAAATAGTGGTCAGACTTTATGAGTCCACTGATAGGCAACATATCAGTGGGTCCAGAGGATATAGTAAGGCGGCACACCGCGTAGCACAAGGGTTCCAGTTTGTGTTTATATGTGCATGTTCTTGAGGTATTCGGATAATACCCTTTTTTTTCAAATTTAGTAAAAAAATTTTTTTGGTCTGAACTGGTGTTGGAGTCGTTTCTCTTGTCTGTGGCTTCGCTGTATTCTGGGAAGCCCACCTTGAAACACGGCTTAGAACTGCGCAGCAACATTTCTACAGGAAGTAACATTTAACGATTGTAGTACCCACAGCTGCCACTAAGGGAACTGATCTTCATACTTATATTCTGAGATCAATAAATATATACAGGTATATAGTTGCATACAGCTTGGGCCGACTAATTGCAGCTGCCAGCTACCAAGACCTTTACAAGTAACTGTCTGAGGTATGGACTATTCTATCAAAATCATTTTACCTATCAGGATGAGCTGATTTGGATTCAAACTGCTGGTATAAAAATAGCTTTTTAGCTTGCGACCTTGTGTAAACAGCTATGCCGTCCAAATCCCATTTGGCTAGATGAAAATTTCATGTCTAGGCTAAAACATCTATTTCTTTAGGGATTTAGGGTTAGATTCAATCTGAAAACATATTGAAAAGCGCTGCATAAAACGTATCCAAACACGTACCCAAAGTGTGGTACGTGTTTGGATATGTTTTCTGTGCAGCAAAAAGATACCCTATAGTTTTAAATAGGGTGTTGGATGCGTAAAATGGATCAAAAATTTACGTCAATTCTTTGATCAGATCCGTTAAATGCATCCGAAAGACATATGTAAAACACATATCGCCTGAACAACAATACATGTTTTACATTGCTTTCAATGTAAAGCAAACTGAGCATTGTAAGATACGTGTTTGGGTCCGTTTTGGGGCCCGAAAACTTACTCAAGCACATATCTAATGTGCTTGAGCACCCTCTAAGAAGCTTTTTACTATCATAACAAATAATTCAGAACCACAAAACTCAGTATCTACCAGATTAATATTGTATCTATAGCATACTCAAAGTTAGAGATATTTGGCTTTTGGGTTGAAATTTCAGGAGGAACATAACATTTCTTGAAAATGTTTTTAAATTAACTACATGAGAGCGTCTCTTAACTTTAGAATGCACATGTCCAACCGTTCAATCTTTCAGTACATTTTGCACAACTTGTTGATCTCAAACCAGAAGCTTAATAGCAAAATTCACAAGTGTTTGATCGATTAATCGCCCAATAAATTTAGGGGATTAATTTGAATTGAGATTAAAACAGTCCTCCTCATCCTGCTGTTCACATTTTAACATCATGAGACCAAGACAACACCGTACAATTGATCAGCAGTACTTCACCATTGCGAGGCTTCAAGCAGAATGCTCTCAGACAGAAGTGGCCACTGAATTTCAAGAGTTTCATCAGCAGGTTGTATCAGAGTTACCGAGAGACTGTAAGAGTCACAGAAAGGCAAAGTAGCTGATGTCCTTTGTCTATATCACACATTGATCACCGCTTCATTGCAAACAATGCCCTGCAGAACCGGATGATGAATGCCAGACAACTCCAGGCATGTTTAACCCCTTCCTGACAGATGGTTATAATAATATGGCTCTACATTTTTTTCCTCCTCGCCTTCTGAAAGCCAAAACTTTTTATTTTTTCACCTACATAGACATGGGGCTTTTATTTTGTGGGACAAGATGGACTTTCTAATGGTGTTATTCATATTACCATAGAGTATACTGGGGAACGTAAAAAAATTCTAAGTGGGACAAAATGTGGAAAAAACCTACTTGAGGGGTTTTTTATGCCGTTCATTCTTCAGTAAAAAAGATGTGTTATCTGTATTCTACAGGTTGATACGCATCCGGCAATATCAAACATGTACGTTTTTTTTAATGTTTTGGTACCGTAAATAAATTCCAAACATTTTCTATTTTTGAAAATTGCGCCGTGGCACCATTTTATGCGACCAATAACTTTTTTGTACTAACATCTATGGACGTGAGTGAGGGGGCATTTTTTGCGGGTTGAAGTGTACTTCTTATTGCTAGCCGTTTGGAATGCATGCGACTTTTTTTATCCCGCTTTAAAGCCGCTTACCGGCACTATGAGGTACTCATATGTCGGTAAGGGGTTAAAGAAAACCTGTCACATAGGTTATGCCCCACTTGCTGAGGACAGCACAAGCAAGTGACCGACATGCTGTTTCCAGCGTGGTGTCCCTTATTCTTTAAGATGCTGTAGTTTTAGAGTATTTACTACTCAAATCTGGCAGTTTTCAGCCAGAAAAGAGTCCAGCTTCTGATAAAGAGTCCATTTAACTCCTGACCCGTCCACCTGAGGCTAGCCCCGCCCACCTCACAACTGTTTGGGGCCGTTCACACGGCTTATTTCGGGCACGGATTCCAGCCGTATTGCGTGCCGTACTGCGCTGCAATATGGCTGGAATCCGTGCCAGCCATTACGGTAATCCACAGTTCTCATAGAGAACTATGGATTCCGTCTCTCCCGAGCGGGGAGAATGTGACATGCACATTACGTCGGCAGTAAGGCGTGTGAACCCTGTCTTTAACCTATTACTTTGATAAGTAGAAACATGTGAATAACTGTCAGGTGGGCGGGACAAGCAGTGGGTGGGTGGGGCTAACACCTGCTCATGAATAAGCTGGACTCTTTTCTGCCTGCAAACTGCCAGATTTGAGCATTAAATACTCTAAATCTCCAGCATCTTACAGGATAAGGGACACAGCGCTGGAAACAGCATGTGTGACACTAACTTGTGCTGTCCTCAGTAAAGGGGGCATAAACTATGTGACAGGTTCCCTTTAAGGGAAATGAGAGGCAATGGTCACATCAGACCATTGGTATCCATTTACGTCAGTGTGGTCTGTGTGCTAGATGACCGGCAAGGGTACCTGACCTGGCCGATGCATGCGGTTCTCCTTGACGTCTTCAGCATCGTTGATGGCCATCATTTCTGCTCAGACTTTCAACACAGAACAGAACTAAGGACCACTGAATCCTCGCTCAGCGTAGATGCCCCCTGGCCCATGCCTTTGCCTGGTGGTGTGGACAGATATCCTTGCTGGTCGTCTAGCACGCAGACCACTCTGATGTAATTTAGAGAAGCGATGTCCAGCGTACATAATAAAAGCAGCGCTTCTCTTCTCTACATATCGTTTGATTGTCTCAACAAGTCCGTGCATCCCTGGTCTGGTGAGCTAGTGTTTATATCTGTTTCACGCTGATGTAAATGGTTACAAATGGTCTAATGTGACACTTATCTGTCAGGAAAAAGCCTGCCCGCCGGCCCACTCGAGGGTCGACGGCCTGACTTGGTGTGTATCGTGACGTTGCTCTAGGGGGTGCACAAGGTCAGCCAGATACTGTTTCACTGTCAACCCCTGTCCACACGGGCACAAGGAGAACCAGGGAGGACGAGAGAACACTTTACTCGTCCAGAATCCTGAACGGCTGCCACCAGTTTCTAGTTTAGTTATAAGACCGGTCCGTGACCGACTTATAACAAGGCCGAAACCAGCCTTGGGGTAGCTATATATTATAGACCGAGTAATAGGCGTGTGAGGCCGACAATCAAGACAGACTAACTCAGATTAAAGTTTATAGATTTAATTAGCCTTGGAGGGCACACTAGACAAATATATACAAAAGTATGGTAATATACAGGTAAGAGTCAGAGGTGCAAATATAAGTATGGGTTGCAGACAAAGGCAGTAAAATGTGTCTAGTTACCTTTGGTGCTCGGCCAACATGGGGGGCATATGTGGCCTGGCTTCTGCGTGTGGATGCTCCTGGAAATGCTCTTAGGTGCCCCCCTTCATGGATCAACGCTTGAGCCAACCCGGGCTCCAGCTTATATCTGTGAGGGGACAGCCCACGTGGCAGCCCCCTACATGCCCCCACAAACCCCTGGGACGGTCTATGAACTCCTCCCATTCTGGCCATGCAATTTCTGACAGAAACACAAAAATGGACCATAACACGGCAGGGCATTGGCACAGAACCGAGCCGGTGTCACCATCAGAACCGGCTGGACCTACACTACGCCCGGGTACCAGACACCCCTATCCTATGAACTCCATAGGTCCAGTTCTAAATATCTCGGTCCCCCTGCCTCATGCAAGCATGGGAGTAGTGACTGTGTGTGTGGGAAGTTCCATATTTTAAGATATGAACTCGCCATGGACCAGTTATGAATGGATCGCCTATAAATCTATATGAAATATCGGAGACGTGTCGGCTGGGCTGGATTAATTGAAGTCTTTTATTCTTGGAGTTGGAGAAGGCACATTTGTTCAGTGCTAATTAAAGGAAATGAGGGTTCTTTTGAGGTGTCAACATCTCCTGCTGTGTTGGCTTCCTATGAAAGAGCATTAACAATGGGTCTTGGCTGTGCTGATTAACGTGTAAATTGAGCTTTCCTGGGGGGCTATCTGTGAGATCTGGCTACATGAAGTTGGAGAGAGAACTCATATTTTGAGTGGATTTTTTCTCACACCTCCCCCCGTTAGAAGGCGCTAGGGCAGATCATCTCCTGATGCTCCACCAAATCGCGCCCACCTGCCCCCTCTTTCCCTGCGGGACAGAAACGCAACCCTTGTCTCGGCCCTTCGTGTGGGCGAATGGCGAAGATTTTTTACTGTTGATACGCCAAGGGCTCCAGCGTAGCAAACCTCCCATTGGTTCCGGAGATCGTGTGTAACCAGCTCAGAGGTTGTGGTCCTGTCTCCACAATGAAATGACGCACCGAATTATAGTAGGGCAGCATCCGCTCATGGGCCCACACTATTGCCAGGCATGTCTTGTCTTTCTTCCTCCATGGTGGAATAGGCCACTTCTCTTCGGCAGAATCTTCCGCTCAGGTACCTAACGGGATGTTCCTGACCCCTTTGTGCCACCTGGCTGAGCACTGCACCAAGGCCAATGTCACTGGCGTCGGTTTGTACTAAAACATCTGGGAGAAGTCGGCGGCTTGTAGTACTGGGGAGCTTGGATCAAGGCGGGCCTGAGGGGCTTGGAAAGGCCGTCTCGCAGTCCTTTGTCCAATCGACAGCAGAGGGCAACCTCTTCCAGTGATGGACTGTCAGGGGGCTTTTGCATGCTTATAACGTAGTGCTGGAACAAACTCCTAATAGTCTCAGCGTGTGCCCAGGAAGGGCAATCACCCTAGTCTTTTTGGGTCCTGAGGGGTGGTCCAGGATGCGATGGGCCAACTACTTTTCCGGTCTCATGGCTTCAAGGCCACGCCCGCCACCTACCGGTGGTTCGTCCCCAGGTTGTGACCTCACTCATGCGAGCCCGCAGCTTGCACTTTTTTCCGGCTATGATGGTCAAGCCTGCCTGGCGGAATACCGTCAAGCACCTGGTGCTGATCCTCCAGGTGGGAATGAAAAAGGCTATGTCATCCATAAACGCAGCCGCGTACACCTTCAAGTCCTTGAGTCAGCGTGTTGACCAATCCGCTGAAAAGTGCAGGAGTGGCATGCTTCAATGCCGAACGCATGACGGTGTGACCGTAAGTCCGAATGGGGTTGGTTAAAGGCAGAGCCGTTCCCTTGCCTCACCTGAATCAGGGTGAATCTGGCCAATATCCCCGGCTCAATCCATGAAGGTCAGGTACTTAGGCCACCACCCGGCCAACTAATCGAGCAGGTCATCGATGCGTGGCATTGGGTTACTGCATCGTTTGCCAGATGACATTTGCTCCGAGGCCCCCTGTAATCCCCGCAGATAACCGGTGGTTCCAGTCTTCTAGGGGGACGAGGAAACTACAGGCGATGCCCATGCACTGTTGTGATGTGCCTGGATAACCCCCAGCATTTCAGCATCTCGTTCAATCGTCCTCCACTGCATGGGTGCTGCTACAGCTTCGTAGGGGAGATTCCAATTCTGCTGAAAAGGCGCGGTATTGGGGGTGATCCCCGGTGTCCCACGGAGATGGACGTACTGACTCCCGTCCTTCCAGGCAAACTGTTATGAACAATGCCCGTAAGGGTGTGAGTAGTTGCCAACAGCTGGGACCGGGTTGGTCCTGGTCGCCGGGAGCTGACCACAAATCGTACCCATTTAGCGCAATGGATCCACCTGCCCTGACTGGGGCGAGCAATTCCAAGAGTTTTCTCACGTCGTCACCTACTCTCAGCAGGGTTGCACACGGGAACGGGAACATTCCAATCCGCTCATGATGCGCCTTCATCATGTTCACGGGGGGACGTGGAGCCCTTTCCTAACCCCCCTTCCCCCCGTTTCGTAGGTCCAGGTTGACAGGTACTGACTGAGTTTGAGTTGCTGGTGCATACTGACAGATGGGCCGTTCCTATGCTGGCCTGAAAGCTTCTGTTCCTGTGGTACGGGGACCAGCTACCCACACTTGTCTGACGTCCACCTGGTAGGGTCCCTCGCGACTAAGCGTTCTTCTGGTCGTGGACCACTGGCTCTGTCGGGCCTGGGCCTCGTCGCATATTTCTCGGTGCCATTAGCTGTAGTTCAAAGGCCTATGCTTTTGACACGGAAGCGCACAAACATACTCATTTAACACGATCACACCGGTCCGGGGTTGCTACAGCTCCTCCAGGCCTTCCTTCACCAGAGCCGAGGGCCCCCGCACTGACGGTCTCCCATACATGACTCGAAGGGAGCAAACCCTTTGGGCCTGTGGAACTTCCCGTTAAAGTGCAAATAGTAGGTGTGGGAGGTACCAAGCTGGTCACAGTTCGCGCGCCCGGTGGGGGGTGTCGACCAACATCCTTAAGCATGACTGCTTCAGGTGCCATTGATAGCCGTTCACACAGGACCATTAAAGTCCTGTGTGGTACGGACTGGCCACCAGATTGTTGCACCTGTATCAGCTTACACAAGTGACTTCCATTAACTTTACTTGCGACAATAACTGGGTCCCACCTGTCACTGAGCAATTTCCTGGAGAAAGCCGCACTCGAGAGAAAATCTACCAATAGGCGGGGTGGCCACCTTGTCAGCCCGAATCGACGAACAGGCTACCGCCTTCATGCCGGGTACCCGAGTGGCATAGTCTACTACCGTCAGTAACAAAGTCGTTTCCCGGAGCTGCTGGGAATTGTGGACAGCGGTCCAGATAAAATTCCAAGCCAGACCCCTCCTGAAATGCAGTTCTATGATAGGCAGAGTCCCAGTCTGGGCTTATGGGCCTCAGCCCGCCTTCCCCTACTCTCCTTGGCAGGTGGTCGCACGGAAGGCGCAGTAAGGCATCCACATCAGTCCCCATCTTTGGCCAGTAAAATGCTGGGCCAAGTCTTTCCTTGATCTTGGCGTATCCCTAGGTTGTCCTGTGCCATGGCGGAATCTCGCGGTGTCGCAAACCCGCAACAACGATGTCCGCTCCTGAACGGATAGGGTACCCCACCAACCGCCTGGTCCCTGGCCACGCCTCCCGGTGAACAACGTCGGACCGTACAACTTGTCAGCCGTCCTGTTTCCAACCACCTCACGCGGTGTCCTTAGTCCAAGGGTGGCTGTGCCGCCTGCTCCTTGATAGCTTTCAGGCTGGTCGTCAGCCGATAACGCTGTGCCTGAAAACTCTCGACTAGAGCGTGGCCAGAATGGATGAGACTTGCCACGTCATCTGTCGGAGTTCCACGGGGACCTAATCTCCTGCCCTCACCGACCCTGGCATTACCCAGTCCGATGGAGGATACCGTCGGGACCCAGAGGGACCTCCTGGCACCTGGCCCCCCGTACCACTGCGCGTGACAGCGTCCAACGTCAGCTGCAATCGCTGGTGGGCACCCTCCCCCTCTGCGTCCTAATATAGCGCCAGTCTGATAGCCTTATACCTGGCACCCTCCGACATCCTTTTAGCTGGGAGAACCATGCTCGTGGCCTTTCCTGGGAGTCCTGCCTCACATTCAAGCTCCCCCACTCAGCTGTCCTGCCCCCTGTCTACCCTGGCTGTGTGTAGACCCCTGCCCAGTGGCCTTTCCGGGAGCCCCTGCCTCACCTGCATGCTCCCGCCACCACAGTTTGTCTGCCCCCTTTTGTCCCCCTCGATGCCACAACCAGATTACAACGATTCCCAGCCTGCTTTGCTGCACATCCTGCTGTACTACTTGCAACCTGCTGAATCTTTCACCTCTCCACAGATGGAGAGCAACACACCTAATATCAGCAGGCCACCCACCATGAGCGTCCCCTCAGTATGCAAGTATAACAACATTGTCCACAATATTAACAAGGTTGAGACACATCCACATTTGGGGTAGCAAGACCTTGGGGGCTTAGGGGCAATTAAAAACGGGGCTAACCAGCCACCCCAAGTCTGTCCCTAGACAAAAACTACTCAGTAAAGTATTCGGCGAGATAACACCGGCCCCGCACTACCGGTCCTCCCGCGTGCCTGTCCCTGCCCGTCAACCCGCGCGCGCTCAGGTCCAAATACACCCTGGCAAGCATGCAAAAGCTTGCGGCACATAACGCCGCAATTCGGTGACGAGTGCAGGTCTTGTCCGGTTATCATGTCCTTTGGGGGACACCAGCTCAATGCCCGGGCACCACAGTCCATCTCCGCGCCGGTGTCGCAAGAGTCCATGGCAACAGACCGGCCCTACGAGTGACTGGGCTGGTATTATTATCAAGGGCCTTCCCCCCACCACACACTGACAAAACAATGGGGGGCCTTGGAAAGAGGGGACTTGGGACGGGCCACTCTGTCCTGGTGGACATCGGGCATAGAAATGTTCCTGGCTGTTTGCAAAGGTGACAAAGTCGGGGGATCCCCCACGAGTTGTAATGCAGTGGTCTGGGGGCCCCCTGGTCTTAGGTGATACAACTGGCCCACTGCGGTATCTTAACCCCGCTCTCCAGCTGGTGTGCTTCCTGGCCTCCGTTGCCCGATGGGTTAATGCATATTCTCCACGAGGTTTTGCTCTTGCGGTGGGCCCCTCTCCGGTTTCCCAGTACAACGAAGTGTGCACTTGGAGGTCCTCTGGGCAATGATCTGTCCTTCAGCTCTGGGACGGTGGTGATCTTTAACCCCGAGGTCCACGTGGTTCCTCTCGACTGCTCTCTGAAGTGCCCGCAAGTTGTCTGGCCCAGCTGTCTGTAACGCCCCCTGCAAACTCCCTGAGCTTCTTGCCTGTTCATCTCATGAGTGGAGGATGAACTGCCGGATCAAAGCCTGCTTGACTTCCCCGTAGGTCAGGAGTGGCCATCCGCTGGGCAGGTACCCCGGTAGAATCACCATGCCTTTACCTCTGAGACGAGGAGTTAGAAACCGGACCCAGGCTGGTTCTCATGCACATGAAGCTGGCAGCAAATTTTTTTTCGAAGGCCAGCAAGATGGTGTGGCAGCAGGTCCTCCACCTTTATCAAGCATGGGAATGTCTCCGCCCTTAACTTTGACCTGGGTCTCAGAAGGCTCTTGACTGGCCGGGTAGGGAACTGGCCTTTTCCAGCTGTAGCACCTGTAATTGGTGGACACGCCTCCGCGCTTTCCCTTTCGGCCCGCTCCCCGACGTTCGGCAGCTGCCGCCCCCTACCCACTCTTTGACTTTGCTGCAGCTTCCGCCTCTATCCATTTGCGACGTTCTACAGCTTCTAGGAGGGCCTTGTAGGCGTCGAGGTCTCTAGCCTCAAGCTTAGCCAGGGCAGCTTGCAGGAGAATAGCTGAGGGTGAGCTGCCCACTGCGCCATTGACCACCTGTGACTGGCTCCTTGAGGAGCCTGAGCTGGACTCCCCCTCGCCTTCATAGTCCACAGCCTGGCCTGGGCCGAGCTCCTCCTGGCTTACTTCACTGACCATTTCCTCCGGGCCTACAGATAAGCTTCGCCCTTGCCATGACACAAAAACTGCAACCTGAATGCACCCAAAACCTTGTATTTGCACTCTGACTTGTCTAGTGCTGAGTTAATCTTAAGACCCCAGCAGCAAAAACCACTGCTGGTAGTCCTTAGTGTTTGGGAGTACAGAACGCGCACTCACAAACACTATTGTCTTGATCCCACCGCTCTGCCACCAATCTGTCAGGAAAAAGCCTGCCCGCCGGCCCACTCGAGGGTCGACGGCCTGACTTGGTGTGTATCGTGACGTTGCTCTAGGGGGTGCACAAGGTCAGCCAGATACTGTTTCACTGTCAACCCCTGTCCACACGGGCACAAGGAGAACCAGGGAGGACGAGAGAACACTTTCCTCGTCCAGAATCCTGAACGGCTGCCACCAGTTTCTAGTTTAGTTATAAGACCGGTCCGTGACCGACTTATAACAAGGCCGAAACCAGCCTTGGGGTGCTATATATTATAGACCGAGTACTAGGCGTGTGAGGCCGACGATCAAGACAGACTAACCAGCCTTGGGGTAGCTATATATTATAGACCGAGTACTAGGCGTGTGAGGCCGACGATCAAGACAGCCTAACTCAGATTAAAGTTTATAGATTAAATTAGCCTTGGAGGGCACACTAGACAAATATATACAAACGGATGATAATATACAGGTAAGAGTCAGAGGTGCAAATATAAGTATGGGTTGCAGACAAAGGCAGTAAAATGTGTCTAGTTACCTTTGGTGCTCGGCCAACATGGGGGGCATATATGGCCTGGCTTCTGCGTGTGGATGCTCCTGGAAATGCTCTTAGGTGCCCCCCTCCATGGATCAATGCTTGAGCCAACCCGGGCTCCTGCTTACATCTGTGAGGGGACAGCCCACGTGGCAGCCCCCTACATGCTCCCACACCACCCTGGGACGGTCTATGAACTCCTCCCATTCTGGCCATGCAATTTCTGACAGAAACACAAAAATGGACTGTAACGAGGCAGGGCATTGGCACAGAACCGAGCCTGTGCCACCATCAGAACCGGCTGGACCTACACTACGCCCGGGTACCAGACACCCCTATCCTATGGACTCCATAGGTCCAGTTCTGGATATCTCAGTCCCCTTGCCTCATGCAAGCATGGGAGTAGTGGCTGTGTGTGCGGGGAGTTACATATTTTAAAGGGGTTTTGCCACGAAGTAAAATTGACGTGGGAATTTTTTAAATGAAATAATAAACATTTTCACCATTTATCATTAATAAAAACTCTGCACTGTTTTTGTATTAGCTGCTCCTTTAGTGATCCATAGTGTATAGCTCGTCTCCAGGGGATACGACCAGGGCTGAGAGCTCCTCAGTTCTGGTCAGACATGCTCAGACATCACCTCTCCTCTCCGGAAGCTACAGAGTGTTCAAACCCCAGGTGCTAGCATCTTAAAAGCACTATGCTTGCTTGAAGAAGGCCATGTATTGACGGGCCAAAACATTGCTATGGTGTTTTTCACTTTGGAATAAAGTTCACTCCTGCTTTAAAGATGCTGTCGTCCAAAACCATTTTTTCTGGAGTTGACCCTTGGTGAGTTGTGGGCTTACTCACCATAGGACGGACTTTGCATTTATCACTATTCAGTGATTGTGCAATTTTGTGTGCTGTTCCCATCTCTGTGTTTTTTGGCAAACCCCAGGTGCTGTCATTCTAGTAATTAGTCAAACAGTGCAAATAAATTTAAAAAAGAAACTTCAATCAGGTCTGTGCATTGATAAAGAGAAATAAATCCACAGGTTTGGTTCCTGCAGGGATTTGAACCGAAGACCCGTGTGCCTGGAGGCAAAAGTTTTACCTCTGAGCTACAATGTAGCTATTTACAGTTCTACACATAAACAGACCTTTTCTTGACTAAAGATAAGAAAGGCCTGGTGATGTCATCCTGCTGAATCATATGATATGCAATTCAAACAAATCACACGCCCCCTTCTGAGCACACAGAGCTGAAAAGCTGGATGCAGGAGTTATGAAATGAGATCGTGGCAAAACCCCTTTAAAATATGAACTCGCCATGGACCAGTTATGAATGGATCGCCTATAAATCTATATGAAAAATCGGAGACGTGTCAGCTGGGTTGGATTAATTTAAGTCTTTGTTCTTGGAGTTGGAGAAGGCACATTTGTTCAGTGCTAATTAATGGAAATGAGGGTTCTTTTGAGGTGTCCACATGTCCTGCTGTGTTGGCTTCCTATGGAAGAGCATTTACAATGGGTCTTGGCTGTGCTGATTCACGTGTAAACTGAGCTTTCCTGGGGGGCTGGGGGCCATCTGTGAGATCTGGCTTGATGAAGTTGGAGAGAGAACTGTCATATTTTGAGTGGATTTTTCCTCACAGTTGCCTCTCACCTCCCTTCAATGTGCCTGGAGATGTGTGGCATTCATCCTGCGGTTCTACACGACATTGTTTACAATGAAGCGGTCATCAGTGTGTGATGTAGCCAAAGGACGCCCACTTCTTTGCCTCTCTGTGACTCTTCCAGTCTCTCTGTACCTCTGTTGCAACCTGCTGATGAAACCCTGTGACACTAAGCTCAGTCGCCACTTTCGAGGCCTAAATTTATTCAAAGAAAAATCATTATTTCTAACCTTGTCAATGTCTGGACTATATTTCTATTCATTTTGCAATTCATTTGATAAATAAAAGTATGAGTTTTCTTGGGAAAACACATAATTGTCTGGGTGACCCCAAACTTTTGAACGGTAGTATATATATTCATATATATATCTATCTATATATCTTTTTAAATATATTTATATCTATCTATCTATATATACATCTATATATATATCTATATATATATATATATATCTATATATCTATATATCTATATATATCTATCTATATATATATATATATCTATATATATCTACACACTTTTAAACATTTTTTTTTTTTTTACTTTAACGTTGAGTTTATGCAACCTATTGCACTGTATAATCAATGCAATAGGGTGTACAAAAATGGCAGTATTACTTCTTTCTGCCTGGGGTAGGAAGTAGTAAAATTAAAAACACTTTGGAGATGGAAGACTGACATGGCCTGACTTCAGAGCTGTCTTAAAGGGCCAGCACTTTTAAAAAAAAAAACTGATTTACAGGTGAAATGGTTTGATTTTCCAAATGAAGCATATTAAAGGAAGTGTTTGTATTTTAGTCTCCTGTTACTTCCTGAGGTTTTCCTGGCGGTGAAAGGTCTTCTTTAAGTTTACATCCAGTGTCATTAAAAGGTTACAACAAACTTCAAGACATTTTATGTTCATTCTGAAATTTCAACCAGAAGCCAAATATCCCTAGCTTTTTGTGAGTAGTGTATATTGCTTTGTTGATTTTACTTGAGATAAGAGACATTTTGGGTGGCATGTATGAACGAGGCTGCGCCAGATATCTGGCATCTTTTCAGCCCGATATCAGGCGGGGTGCACTAGAACCGTAGCGAAGCTACATATTTATAGCTTCGCTACGGCATTTCTAGGCGCAATACTGCTGTGTCCGTTCCCCGACCCTCTCTCCGGTACCGGGGGCGAGTGGCCCCACGGTCCGTGCGCTGGACCGTGGGCGCACTCTTCCTCTGGAGGTGAGATACTCACCCGACCACGCTCCTGACTCCATGCGCTCCTGTGCTGGCCGTTGTGCGCGTGCGCGCCGGCTTTCTCAGATTTAAAGGGCCAGCGTGCCGGTAATTGGCAGTTGCTGGCCGCTGACCCTATATAATGGCTCCTCCTCCGGCAGTCCTCTGCCGGTTCTTTAGTGCCCTACTGAGAAAGCGTCTTACCTTGTCTTGTGATTCCTGTGTACCGTGACCGAGTAACTGCTAAAGCCTCATGCCACTACTCTGTGCTCCTCCTCTTAGACCTGTCCTCTGCCTTTGACACTGTCGACCAGTCCCTCCTGCTACAAATCTTCTCCTCCCTCGGCATCACGGACTTGGCTCTTTCCTGGATCTCCTCGTACCTCACTGATCGGACTTTCAGCGTCTCTCATTCTCGCTCCACCTCTTCCCCCCAGCCTCTCTCTGTTGGTGTCCCTAAGGGGTCAGTCCTGGGTCCTTTACTCTTCTCTCTTGACACTCGGCCTCGGTCAGCTCATAGCATCACACGGCTTTCATTACCACCTGTATGCT
The DNA here is from genome assembly GCA_025379985.1 of Phyllomedusa bahiana. Taxonomy (NCBI): domain Eukaryota; kingdom Metazoa; phylum Chordata; class Amphibia; order Anura; family Hylidae; genus Phyllomedusa; species Phyllomedusa bahiana. The sequence goes on along the minus strand of JAODAL010013735.1, from coordinate 48,277 downwards.
GACGATTCCCAAATCTTCATCTCCGGCCCAGATGTCACTTCTCTACTCTCCCGGATCCTGACTGTCTGTCATTTCCTCCTTCTTCTCATCACGTCTCCTAAAACTAAATGTGGAGAAAACAGAACTCATCATCTTTCCACCGTCCAACTCTACCCCTGCCCCTGATCTCTCTATCTCAGTCAATGGCTCTACACTCTCACCTGTTCCGCAAGTCCGCTGCCTTGGGGTAATCGTAATCCTAGACTCCGCTCTATCTTTCAAACCACACATCCAAACCCTTACCTCTGCCTGCCGCCTCCACCTGAAAAACATCTCTCGCATCCGCTCATTCCTCAACTATGACACTACAAAAATGCTGGTCCATGCCCTCGTCATCTCCCGCCTAGACTACTGCAACATCCTTCTCTGTGGCCTCCCAGCTAGCACCCTCGCTCCCCTCCAACCATCCTTAACTCTGCTGCCCGTCTTGTCCACCTCTCTCCTCGCTATCTCCTCTGCCTCTCTCCTCTGCCAATCCCTTCACTGGCTTCCTATTGCCCAGCAAATTCATTTCAAGCAACTAACCATGACCTACAAGGCTCTCCATGACCTCTCCCCTCCATACATCTCTGCCCTAATTTCCAAATATCTCCCCTCACACAATCTCCGCTCCTCACAGGACCTTCTCCTCTGCTCTCCCCTTATCAGCTCCTCACACAACCGTCTCCAAGACTTCTCCCGTGCTTCACCCACACTCTGGAACTCACTGCCCTAACACATCAGACTCTCCTCCACTTTCACCAGCTTCAAAAGCAATCTGAAAACTCATTTCTTCAGGTTTGCCTATAACCTACACTAACCTTGCTGTCACTACTTCCTCCACAAACATGTCTTCCCCTCACCTCCTGTCTCTTTCCCCCTCCTTGTAGATTGTAAGCCCTTGCGGGTAAGGTCCTCTCTCCCTCTGTCGTGCCAATTGTCATTCATCACTTATTATTGTACTCGTTTGACTTATGTTATGTATATAACCCCTTCGAATGTACAGCGCCCTGGAATCAATGGCGCTTTAAAATAAATAATAATACCGTACCGCCTTGCTACCGTCCTACGACCACGAACCTCTGCCACCTGCTAGCTCCATGGTGTGGGCTTTCACCATCGCTTGCGGTGGTCCAGCGGATCCACTACTGCTACCGTTACAGTAAGATCCGGCTATGGATCCCGCCAAGGTGCCTCTGCCTGGCGAAGCGGACCTTGCAGAAGTTGTTGTGCAGCAGTTGTTGCGCAGCAGTCGCGCAACAAGCATAGCAATTGGACCAGCTAACCGTCATGTTGCAGCAACTCCTGGCGAACCAACAGCGGCTGCCATCTCCAGCTGTGGCTACACGCCTCCAGCTGCCCCACCTGCAACGGTGGGTCTCAAGCTCCGGTTGCCGCTACCGTCGAAGCTTGAAGGGGACTCCAAGCAGTGCAGAAGTTTCATCACCGAGTGCTCTATGCACATTGAATTAATGGCGGACCAGTTTCCCACGGAGCGTTCAAAGGTGGCTTTCATGGTCAGCTTGCTTTCCGGGAAGGCCTTGGCATGGGCCACAGCCCTGTGGGATTGGAACGATCCGGTGACGGCGGATCTACAGACCTTCCTCCAGGAGTTCCGCGTTGTTTTCGAGGAACCAGCTCAGGCGTCCTCTGCCGAAACGGCTCTTCTAACCCTGTGCCAGGGGGACTCGTCTGTGGGAGACTACGCGGTGCAGTTCCGCACCTTAGTCTCGGAGTTATCCTGGAACGAGGCCGCCCTGTGTGCCACCTTTAAAAGGGGCCTCTCTAGTAGGATTAAGGATGTGCTGGCCGCAAGAGACATCCTGTCCTCCCTCAGTGAGTTCATTCTGCCTGCCAACCGCATTGACATGCGTTTTGCCAAAAGGCGAGAAGAACTTTGGCAAGAGCGGGAGTTAGCACGGCCACGCCGGTTTCCACGCCTGGCTCCAGTATTCAAGAGGCAGCCGATGCAACCAACATCGCTCCCCACTGAGGAACCCATGCAGGTCGACCAGGCTTAACTCTCTGAGCAAGAATTGGCCCGACGTCAGCTAGGCAACCTGTGCCTATACTGTGGCAGCCCTGAGCACCTCCGGAGGAATTGTCCACAACGTCCAAAACGTCTGGGAAACTTCTGCACCTAGGGTCTGTGGGAAAGGCATCCCTAGGTGAAGATTCCTCCTCTCCACGCCTGATGATGTCGGTACAGATAGTGACTGAGGCTGGACTCACGTTTCGGGTCTCCGCCTTTCTGGACTCTGGCTCGGCTGGGAACTTTATCCACCGCTCCTTAGTGTCGCATTATTGCCTCCCTGTGGTCCGCCTCGAAAAGCCGCTGGTGACCTCTTTGTTCAGCGGTGAGCTGCTAAGCGACACTATACAGTTCATCACCAAGCCGCTGTCTCTCCATATGGGAGTCCTGCATAAGGAGAAGATCTCCTTCTACATGTTACCGCGCTTCTCTTCGGTGGTTCTCCTCGGGCTTCCGTGGCTGCGACTCCACTCTCCTACTCTAGACTGGACGTCGGGAGAAGTCATTCGCTGGGGTCCTAACTGCCTGAGCCGTTGTCTGATGGCACCTTACCCAGTGCTTACTTGCTCTCGTGCGATTCCGTGCGAACCAGTGCCCGGCCTACCCGCTGAATACCAGGAGTTCGCCGATGTCTTTTCAGAAAAAAAAGCGGAGATCCTTCCTCCTCATCACCCATATGATTGTCCGATCGACCTACTGCCGGGTACCAGTCCACCCCGGGGTGGAGTCTACCCCTTGTCCGTTCCTGAGACACAAGCCATGTCTCCAGAAGGGGTTCACACGAAAATCCTCCTCTCCCACAGGTGCGAAATTCTTCTTCGTGGAAAAGAAGGACGGTTCCTTACAGCCCTGCATTGACTATCGGGGACTTAATAAGATCACGGTGAAGAACCGGTACCCTCTGCCATTGATCACAGAGCTCTTTGATCGCCTACGTGGTGCGAAGATCTTCTCCAAGTTGGACTTGAGGGGGACCTATAACCTGATCCGTATCCGTAAGGGCGATGAGTGGAAGACGGCCTTTAACACCAGGGACGGGCACTTTGAATACTTGGTCATGCCGTTTGGCCTGTGTAACGCTCCAGCCGTCTTCCAGGAGTTCGTGAACGACATCTTCAGGGATCTCCTATATACTTGTGTTGTGGTATACCTGGACTACATCTTGGTATACTCACCCGATCTGGAGACTCACCGCGTCCACGTCCGCCAAGTTCTGAGGCGCCTCCCTGTTAACAGCCTGTATGCCAAATTGGGAAAGTGCATCTTTCACCAAACTAGCCTGCCATTTCTGGGCTACATCATCTCTGACCAGGGCCTGCGGATGGACCCGGCAAAACTGTCTGCTGTCTTACAATGGCCACGCCCTATCGGTCTTCGGGCCATACAACGCTTTCTAGGGTTTTGCAACTATTACCAGCAGTTCATCTCCCACTTTTCTACATGGGTGGCTCCTATTGTGGCCCTCACAAAGAAGAACGCTAACCTGCGAAGTTGGCCCCCCGAGACCGAAGATGCCTTCGTGAAACTGAAGACTGCCTTTGCTTCAGCCTCTATCCTGTCACGGCCGGACCCTGCAAAGCCTTTTTTGCTAGAAGTAGATGCCTCGTCTGTCGGGGTCGGTGCGGTCCTCATGAAAAAGGGACCCACGGGTAAAACGGTCACTTGTGGCTTCTTTTCTAAAACTTTCTCGCCGGCGGAAAGAAATTACACGATCGGAGGCCGTGAGTTATTAGCCATCAAACTGGCTCTGGAGGAATGGCGTTAAGTACTGGAAGGTGCTCGGCATCCCTTCAGTATCTATTCAGATCACAAGAACCTCCAGTACCTCCAGACGGCCCAGTGACTTAATCCACGCCAAGCTAGGTGGTCGCTCTTCTTCTCCCGATTTAATTTTCAGATCCACTTCCATCCCGCGGAAAAGAATGTGAAGGCAGACGCCCTCTCACGTGCCTCCGACGTGGTTGGTGAAGAAGTGACCCCAGGACACATAATACCTCCTGAACGTCTTGTCTCTGCAGCTCCTGTTGACCTCCGGAATGTCCCGCCTGGGAAAACATACGTGAGCCCCGCACTCTGCAAAAGGATCTTGCAAGTGGGGACACTGCTCATTGGTGGCCGGACATCCTGGTGCTCGTAAAACTTGCCGCCTTATCGCGCGGTTCTATTGGTGGCCGGACCTCGCTAAAGACGTCAAAGAATTTGTTGAGGCCTGTGTCACCTGTGCCCACAACAAAACACCTCGTCATAAACCAGTCAGGCTCCTGCATCCCCTGCCCATCCCTACCAGTCCCTGGTCGCACGTGGGAATGGATTTTATAACCGATCTTTCCCCTTCCTCTGGTAACACCGTGATCTGGGTGGTGACAGATTGGTTTTCTAAAATGGCGCATTTTGTCCCATTGCCAGGCTTACCCTCTGCCCCGCGCCTGGCCAACCTGTTTTTTCTCCACCTTTTTTCGTTTACACGGGTTGCCCTGCAGATTGTCTCTGATCGTGGTGTCCAGTTCGTCTCCAAATTCTGGCGAGCCCTCTGTTCTCAACTACAGGTGAAGCTCGATTTCTCCTTGGCCTATCACCCCCAGACTAATGGCCAGGTGGAAAGGGTCAACCAGGTCCTGGGGAACTACTTGCGCCATTTTGTCTCGGCACGTCAGAATGACTGGTCCAACTTGCTTACGTGGGCGGAATTTTCTTATAATTCCCTAGATTCTGAATCCGCGGGTGCCTTTCCCTTCTATATTGTGTATGGCCTGCACCCCCGCCAACCTCTCCCACTAGCATCCCAGTCCGAAGTCCCTGCAGCGGATACGTTGGTCCGCGACATGAAGGCCATTTGGGCCCTGTCTTGCCAGTCACTGCTCCGTGCTTCGGCATGCACTAAGGCGCAGGCAGATAAGAGAAGGAGCCCTCCCCCAGTTTTTTCTCCAGGCGATAAAGTGTGGTTGTCGGCCAAATATGTCTGGCTTAAAATCCCAAGTTGTAAATTGGGACCCCGCTACGTGGGACCATTCAAAGTGCTTAGTCATATAAACCAGGTGGCCTATAAACTCCGGCTCCCGCCTTCCATGCGCATCCCGAACTCCTTCCAAGTTTCCCTTCTCAAACCCCTGGTCTTGAACCATTTTTCTCGGAGGTCAGCCCCTCCATCTCCTGAGGCGGATGCCACTAACGTTTTCCGGGTAAAGGAGATCCTGGATATGAAAGTGTCCAAGGGGAAACGGTATTTTCTCATCGATTGGAGGGGGTCGAGCCCGAGGAAAGGTCATGGGAGTCGGAGGACAACATTCTGGACCGGGAGCTTGTACAAAGGTTCCTCCAGGCTGGAAAGAGGGGGAGGCCAAAGGAGAGGGGTACTGTCACGGACAGCGCCACAGCCCATGGGACGGGCTGCGGGCGCCTCCGTTCCCTGACCATCTCTCCGGTACCGGGGGCGAGTGGCCCCGCGGTCCATGCACCGGGCCATGGGCGCACTCTTCCCCCGGAGGTGAGATACTCACCGGACCACGCTCCTGACTCCGTGCCCTCCTGTGCCGGCCGTTGCGCGCCTCCCGACTCCGTAGGGCGCGGGCGCGAGCGACGGCTTTCTCAGTTTTTAAGGGCCAGCGCGCCGTTAATTGGCCCTATATAATGGCTCCTCCTCCGGCAGTCCTCTGCCGGATCTTTTGTGCCCTTGGAGCCTACTGAGAAAGCGTATTGCCTTGTCTTGTGATTCCTGTTTACCGTACCGTCGTGCTGCCATCCTATGACCACGAACCTCTGCCGCCTGCCCTGACCTACCACCTGTCCCCGACTACGCCTACGTCTCACGATTCTGTACCACGCTTACCCTTGGCCGCCACCGCAAGCAAGTCCCACCAGTGGAAGTGACCTGGTAGTTTCCCGCCACAGCAAGTCCATCCTGCTTTGCGGTGGGCTCTGGTGAAAACCGGGTTCTACTTAGACTCCGCTCCCTGGTGTGGGCTCTCACCATCGCTTGCGGTGGTCCAGCGGATCCACTACTGCTACCGTTACATGCTGGAACAGGTATACCATTTTGAAAGTGGTATACCTGAGCCAGAAATGTCGTACCAAGCGCTAGAATGCGCCTCATTTATGACCCTCTGTAGAACGGGTTCATAAATCAGGCGCATTCTAGACTAAAATTATGCGCTTGAAATTTGGCGTTTAAACACGCAAAATTTCATACATGTCACCCTTTATGTACACTTGAGTGCGCTAAGTTTTTTATTGCAACCTGCACACCAGACTATAACTCTGTTATCTGATTAGCTGAGAGAGTAGAGAATGACATCACCCCATGGATGGACAGCTCTGTGCTCTACTGTATATAGCGGTGTGGAATATATAGGATAGTCCTTTCTTTACCATTAAACGCCTCTGGAGAAGACATACACAGGTTAGTGGGAATATCCAATTGACATTTTGAGAGATAATGGCTGAAAGACTAAGGAACCACAAGAGTTAAGCACAGAATTGGCATTCTTTGTATGAATGAGAGCTTACAACTTTTTTTATTTGTAAATTAGTGGCCTGGGATAGGATCTAGACTACCCAATTTAATTAGGTTTATAAAAATATGCAACATTTTTGCTGACAACATTGAATAGGATAGACAAAAACATGTATATGACATCTAGAGCTGCAAAATATTATTTTCCCATGAGAAAACTGTATAATTGAAATGTAAATGTATTTTATTAGTACACAAAAGTAAGAACATACCCTGTGCAAAACCAAACAGCAAGTTTTGTGTTGGGCCCACCAAAAAACCAAAACAGGAAACGTGGTTTTTGGGTCACCCTACTTTAGACGGACAGGACATTTTATTTGTTAAAAAAAAAAAAATAAAAAAAATATATAATAAAAAATAATTATATATGCAGCCTCCGGGCTTTTGGGCCCGGTGGATGAGTGTCATCACCTCCCTGATGACATCACACCCTCTGTCCCGACAACAAACAAGACGGACCCCCGGGGTCAAGCAGGGGGGGAGAGAGGTAATCTTTTTTAAAAAACCCTTCCTATACCTTCCATGGGGGACATATCCCCTCCTATGGGGGACATTAAATTGCCAATACCTGCCTATGGGGGACATTAAACTACCTAGACCTGCCTACATCTGCCCTTGGGGGACAATAAACTGTCTGTACCTTCCTATGTAATTTTAATGGTATCCATTTTTATTTTTGAAATTTATATTTCAAAAATAATATTTATATAATATATGATTTGTATATAAATATAATATTTATATTCAAAGCAACATGCTTATTGTGATGTTTCAAAATTAAAAAACGAAGGAAAAAAAACTTTAAGGGGGCCAATACTTTAGATGAATAGGTCCATCCAAAAATTTAAAGGGAGAAGCGGCTACTAAGCAGGGGGCACAAATTGGCCCCCAGGCCCTCGTGCACCCCCAGCCATCAGGACACAATCATGCTTTGTCTCTGTCCTCATTCTTCAGAAAGTAATATTCATCTTTTGACAGCTGCATTTAGGTGATGGCGTTGTGATGGTGGGTACTACATGGCTGGCACTGAATAGCTGCCATTGTAATGGTGGGGACAGTATGTCTGGCACTTTTATAGTGGGTGTTGTAAAGCTGGCACTGTTATAGTGGGCTTTGTATGCCTGACACTGTTATGGTTGACACTGTATTCCTGGCACTGTTATGGTGGGCAATATACAGCCGGCAGTGTTATGGTGGGCACTGCATGGCTGGTAATGTATAGCAGGCATTGTTAGGGCATGTCCCCACGGCACGGATTTTCGGCCGGTTTTTCAGCCGGTTTGCGGTTTTCAAGACCGCCTGAAAAACCCGGCCGAAAATGAGCAAATTTGTGCTCTTTTGGAAAACCTTGCAGAGTCCCCTGCAGGGGTTTTTCCCCTCCTGGGGGAAAAAAAACATGGGGAAAGAAAACCATTTCCGCCCGGGTTTTCGGAGGGGAATATGTGCTTCTCGGTGGGAGGGGAGGCTTTTCTCCGTTCTTCGGGGAAAAAAACCGCCCCCCCCCCCACCCCCCCACCGCCGTGGGGAGGGCGCAAAAAAAACAAATACCGGCCGAAAACCCGGGCGGGTTTTTTGTCCTATGCCGTGTAAACGCGCCCTTATTGTTGGTACTGTATGCCTGGCACATTTATGGAAGGCACTGTTTGATTGGCACTGTTATGGTGGGCAGTGTATGGCTGGCATCGTCATAATAGGTGCTGTATGTCTGGCACTATTATGGTGGGCACTCTTATGGTGGCCACTGTATGGCTAATACTGTTATGAAGGCACTGTATGTCTGGCACTGTTATGGTGGACACCGAATGGATTGCCAATCTTAGATAGTGGAGTTGAGCAACAGGCCCCCCACATGATTACAGTTTGCCCACATGCTTTTCTCTTTCCACTAAAGAACCGCAACCGGAAGTGGGGAAACACAGTGGGACATGATTAGAGCAAGACTTGTTAAACAGTACTTCTATATATATTTTTTAGGGAAGGGCTGTGTAGGTTTTAGCCTCTGTGGAGCGGGGGGTGCCCTTTTCAGAGTGGCTCCTTCAATGTTTAGGTACGGTTAATTTAGGATTAAAAATAGAGAAAGTTACCTTCTTCTCAGTCTGCCCTGGATTCTGTAGCTGGACTTGTGTATGGCAAGCTAAACGAAACACACCTGAAGAAATATCCAGACAGTATCTAGGTCATGTGAGTTATTATTAACCCTTTGTGAGTATGGTTATACTAAACAAATGGTGATTACAGGCGGTATTTTAAAGGCTTACCTATGTACCCTATTTTAAATGGGGTGTTGTGTTCTTTTCAGGTCTATTATTATGTTACTAGTAAAAGCAGCTGCTATGGGGCCCAGTGCCTTGGGGGGGCCCGGGCCAGGCCCCATAGAAGCTGCTATGTCTGCTACGACGGTAGTTCTACACCTGGTCCCGCCGGCAATGAATGTAACAGTTCACTGCCAGTGGGACGGAACTGCAGGGATCACCCCTGCACACCAGGCACCGGCCCCCCAGTGCTGACGTGGCAGTACAAAGTTATATATCGCGCTGCCCCCAACACAGAGGGACAAGGGTTTATGGTAGATGAGTAAGCAATTTCTTTATTTTTACACTAGTGGAGCCTTATAGCTACCTAAACTCTGCCTACCTGCCAATATGGGGCCTCTATACCCTACCTAAACACTGCCTATATACCTATATGGCCCCTATAACTACCAAAACCCTGCCTACCTATATGGCCCCTATTGCCTAGCTAAACCCTGCCTGCCTTTATGGGGCCCCTATACTCTACCAAAACCCTGCCTACCTATATGGGCCCCTATAGCCTACCTAAACCCTGCCTGCCTACATGGGGTCCCTACACTCTACCTAAACCCTGCCTGCCTATATGGGGCCCCTATACTCTACTTTACCTACACCCTGCCTGCCTACCTATATGGCCTATATAGCCTATCTACCTATATTATTATTTATTTTAAAGCGCCATCGAGTCCATGGCACTGTACATTCGAGGGGGGTTACATACATAACATATGTCAAACAGTACAATGGTGACGATGAATGACTTACAACTGGTACAGAGGGAGAGAGGACCCTGCCCGCAAGGGCTTACAATCTATGACGAAGGAGGAAAGAGATAGAACGTGAAGGGCAGAAATGTTTTTGGGGTGGTACAGTGGCAGCAAGGTTATTGTAGGTTACAGAGGTGGGCTTTCAGGTTGCTATTAAATCTGGTGAAAGTGGTGGAGAGTCTGATATATTGGAGCAGTGAGTTCCAGAGTATGGGGGAGCATGAGAGAAGTCTTGGAAACAGTTGGGTGAGGAGCTGATAAGAGGAGAGCAGAGAAGAAGGTCCTGTGAAGAGCAGAGATAGCCTACCTAAACCCTGTCTGCCTATATGGTTCCTATAGGCACCTAAACTCTGACTACCTACCTATATGGCCCCTATAGCTACCTAAACCCTGCCTACCTATATGGGCCCCTATACCCTACCTAAACCCTGCCTGCCTATATGGGCCCCGATATAGCCTACCTTAACCCTGCCTGCCTACCTATTTGGCCCCCTATAGCCTACCAAAACCCTGCCTACCTATATTGAACCCCTATACGGTAGCTTACCTACACCCTGCCTGCCTATTTGGGACCCCCTATAGCCTATTTATGCACCTACCTACATATGTTGGCCACACCTTTATACTATCTACCTTGCTACCTGGGACCCATGTACAGCCTACTTGAGGCCCACCTATTGCCTACTTAGCTACTTGGGTCCTAGCGACAGCAGTGGATAAATATGTGTATTCTTCTCTCTAGTTATAGTTGTAAATCAGCCACTCCTGTGAGCCCCAATGAAAATAGACGACTTGTATTCTCTTTCTGGAGTCTGTAAAGAGGAACAAAGACCTCTATGCCATTTTGGGTGTTTACAATTGATGTGCCATAGAGGTCTCAGACGGGGAATACACCTATAAGATTCACTGCGGCCGCTGCGAGAGGTTTAGTATGACAATGTGGCCCTTGGACTAGTAAATGTTGTGCACCCCTGATCTAACATGTATGGAGGTGTTATGACTGTTCCCTTATGGAAGATATTGGGAGAAATGAGACTCGATTCTGTGATCACTTGGTCCCATAGGAGAATAACCTAAATTGTATGGGTAGCTTTATTTTGTTCACATTACGGTGGCTTCAATTGTTCCTTTTCTAAACCAATAAAGTATCAATTAGTACACTGTTCCTGCACTGTGCCTGTTATACTATATATAGATTTTATTCTATCCAAGTACTTTGTGAACAAAAATAACAAAAGTAAAATAGTATTAATCCATTTTCACTTAGATTTACTGTGTAATTCTAAAATTCTTTACTCTTGCCTGGCTTAGGTGGTTCATTCTGGAGCTGCTCCGTTTTCCCCTGCTGACAAACTCATTAAAAATCCCTATTTCCCTGCAACAAAGCCTTCTTTGGCTTTCCACATACTACTTTAGCTCCTAAGGTGCCACTCTGATACAACAGGTAGCACCCAATGTAGTATGGAAAATCTCTCCTCTCTTCTCATGCTCATTCTGATGTGGAATCACAGAGCCCTTCTGTGTGTGGAGGAATGAACAGAAAATGTCTCTGGGGAATAATCTCAAATCAGTCCCTACTAGGCAAGACACTAAGAAATATGCTTGGAAATTAAATACTGACAAGAGCCACACACGTCAAGCTCTTACAAAAGACTGTACCCCCTAGGCACCATTAGCCATTACAATATTTTCTAGGGAAAGATGATGAATACCCTAGCCATATAGATTACAGAACAATCTCCCTATTTGTTAAAAACATTTGGGTGTGCAGGATTCTGGAAGGAAGACATGAAGTCAACTCTTCTGATGTTATTTTCTAAACTTAACTCTCCAGAAGGATCCTTTAGGACTTGTCCCCACGGCAAGTGTTCTCAGTTAGTTTTACAGATGGTTTTTCAGATTTGAAAACCGTCTGTAAAGCGACTGTCAACCTTTTACGTTGACTGATATAGAAAATCCGTGCAGAAGTCCACTGCATGGATTATCCGCCGGAGAGTTTTTTACACTGCCGGCGTTCCTTAAAACTAAGAACATATTAATTATTCTGCCTGGTTTTCGGGCAGAAGAATGAATATGTGAGTGTGAAGGGGGACGGCTTGAATCTGCAAAACCTGGACAAAAGCTGTTCCCCTACGTGCCAAAAAAAAGGACAAAATTCAGGTCAGAAAATCTGACCGATATTTTGTCTTTGCCGTGGGAACGCAACCTTATTGTATTGAGAAGAATCCATATAACCAATGGTCCATGTCCTCCAAGGGACTGTATAATGTACAGCCCACAATTAAATCACCATTGCTGCCATTCAACATCCAGCCCCCAAACCCTAATTTCCATGGATCCTTTTTTCATGGAAAATGTGAAGTCATAGACAAGCCTTTAAGGTATTTTCCCAGCTGTCTGTTTCACATAGCCCACTCTTCATAGCCATAGTCAGGCTCCCACTTTCAGTGGCTGGTTCTACAGCAGTAATTGATATCAGCTCTGCTATTCCTAGCTGAGCCTGTTTGAGGGACATTGGTGATGGATGGTTTTAACAACAGGACAGAAGGCAACAGAGCTTTAAGGGTGCGTTTCCACGGCACAGGACAAATACCGGTCAGTTTACCCGACCTGTATTTGTCCTGTTTGGCGGCCGTCCCCACGTACGCGCCGTGAATAATGCAAGTCTATGGGGCCAGCGGGCAGCTCCCCCGCCGCGCCCCCGTCCCGCCCCTTATTCAAGCCGTAACTGCGGGCGAAATCTGTCCCGCAATTACGGCTTGAATAAGCCGTGTGAACACTGCCTTTAACTCCTTAGTGACATTTGACGTTTGGATATGTCAAAGTGCCGGTAAAGTTGTAGCAGCATAAAAGGCAACATAAAAGGCTGGTGTCAGCTGACACCCGCTGGCAACAACAGGGAATGGAGACAGATCCATTCCCTTCTGTTTAACCCTTTAGACGCTATGGCGATCGTGGCATATAAATGAATGAGAAATGTCTCTCACTCCATTTTGCGGGGTGCTGATCGGTTACAAGGCTTCCAGCCGCCATGTCTCCTGTTTTGTCACTTTCTGCCCCAGGCAGGAAGTGATAAAGCTGCTATCTTTAAACACCGCATTGTTAATACAATGCAGAAGGGTGTCATCACAATCATGCCCCTAGTCAAGTACCCTAGCGGGACTGAAAGAGTAAAAAATAAATAATGTAAACAAATTGTTCATTATCTGCCATTTTAGCCAATAATATCATTGCTGGGCCACTGGGGTCTTTGCTCTAAGCTGTGTCCACAGGTTTCAACTTTTTTCTTATTTTTCATGTATTTTTGTTCTCCGAATTGGCTTACTGAGGTTTTTGCAGGTCATAGTTTGATTATCACCGAAAGATATTTTGTCAATAATTTTTTCTGTACTGGGATTGAAGGTAGTCCCTACATTTTCAGGAATGTTTTGTACACTTTTATTCTAGCTGACTTTCTTATGGCTTAATTCTCTATTTTGTGTCAACAACACAAAATCCCTGCCAAAAATGGGAACCTAGGAAGCACAGCTTTTTGTGCTATTTAAAGAGGTTGTCCACCCTTAAAAAAATTAAATAAAAGCCTATCCAATGTCATAAAATAACAAAATGAACTGGACTTACTATTTCAATTGCTCAGTGATGCAACTTAGAAGATTTGATGGGTACTCCGTTTTTTGTTTACCAGCAGCCAACATGTGACTGCTGTAATTAATCAGTGGGCTTAGTGACAGCCACAATTGGAAAGGCGAGTATAGGTTTTTGTTTTTTTAAATATGACATGGGCTACCCCATTTACTTTACTTTTAAAAGGGTCTAAAATCCCTTTATAATATTTTTTAGGTTTGCCAATTATTTTGAGCTTTATTTTTGAATGATTATATAAATCTCAAAACAGAACATATAAGAAAAATCTCTTATATAAATGGTCATTTTGATTAAATTAATTTTGAAATCATATGGAATATTTATTCTATAGGACTGTCTAAAAATATTTACTTTGAGGGGCAATAATTCTGAAGCTGACTGTACAAATATGAAGAGATGCTGCTTGACGCCACAGTTATATCTTGTGAGCTGATAGAAATCGAAAAGAATTGCTCTTCCACCTCTAATGCAATGTGGACTGTTTGGTTAATTCTAAGAGACTAGTGATATACCCATTTAGATGTGGCCATACTTACTATAGGTTGGTGCATGTACCTTTCTATATCTACTCCATTCTCTCTTCCAAACATTCTACTGTTTTTTTAACAGTTGGGGCTCAACATCTTAACACAAATTGCTACTTTACCAAAATGTCATATGATTTGTAAATGCTAAGCAAACAAGCAAATACTGTATTCATCTAAAAACTGCTTTACAAGTAAAAGTAGTTACAGCAGTAGGCAAAGTTTGTAAATTGTTAAACTTTACCTGTTCAGATGAGCTTTTCCATAAGGCTCCATTTACTCAATAAAGAACAAACGTGTCCAAGCACCCTTTCTGCTTCTTTCTCACTGGTAAATGTCTGTATACCACAAAGAATAAAGAATAAAATAGCATAGTAATGTATGATACTTAATAAAAAACCTGTGTGATGATCACTCCCTGCTATCAGATAAGACAAACAGCAGGGGAGAACAAGCAAACAGGTCGGTGCCTATAGAAACCTGAAAGCCCTTAGAAGGTGATAAAATAATTTGTAGCTCAACAAAAAAAAATGAACAAAGCAATATATTTGGAAAACATCTTCATTCAGTGTTCCCTACATGTTGAAAGCTAATCTTTGTAGTGAGACAACCACTTTAAAAGCCTTGGGAGGCAGAAACAAAGGATCTGGATTTAAAGGGAACCAGTCACTTGGTTTATGCCCCCCTTGCTGAGGACAGCACAAGCTAGTGTCAGACATGCTGTTCTCAATGCTGTGGCCCTTATTCTGTAAGATGCTGTAGCTTTTGTGTATTTAATGCTCAAATCTGCAGTTTTCAGCCAGAAGAGGCATTCAAAAAGTGGGGGCTAGCCTTTTGTGGGCGGGGCTAACACCTGCTCATGAATACGATTTGAGGGATAAATGCTCTAAAACTGCTGCATCTTACAGAATAAAGGGCACAGTGCTGGGAACAGCACGTCTGACACTAGCTTGTGCTGCCCTCAGCAAGAGAGGCATAACCTATGTGACAGGTTTCCTTTAAAGTATGCCTTAAAGGGGATTTAACAGTTCGTCTTTTTTCATTGTACTTTTAGTTTCTCAGCTCCTCAAATCCAGGGGCATTTCTTCCCCTCCCAGCTGGGTGTTTCTTGACTGAAGGGGGATGACATCTTCCCCACCTTCACTGATCATGCTCGCTCCCATGTCAGTGTGTTTGTTTGAGATCAGTGGGAGGGGATAGCACATCCCTGCTCTCCCCCCCTCTCTGAGTCCACATGTCACCATGTCAATCCTCTCCCTATGTAGTCTTATTTTGTAAGAGCTCTTTGTTTACATATCACAGCCCTGCATTCAGTCTAGACAGTCTTCTATGAACTCAGAGCACTGATCTTTTCTCATCTCACAGCTGGAGATTTGTTACAGTTGAATCCAGTCTTCTATGAACTCATCCAGAGCAGCACAGATCTGTCTTCCTTCTATGTTTACACACAGGAGCATTAGGCTGTTTTCTGATTGTAGAAGCAGCTGCAGTGTTACTGTGCAGCTGCTGGCTGTGTAAAGTGAAATGTTGCCGACCCCTTGTTCTGAGGGACAGAGGCAGTGAATACGACCGGGGGCCAGACAGAATGAAAATTAGTAGAGCCGTCAGGCAATGAAATGAAAGGAGGTGGAATCCGACCGGCACTGGGGAACAGTGTTTACAGAAAACGAAGATAAGGGAGACTGTGAAAACAAGACAGCTTTGCAAATGACATCCAAGTTGCTTGTTTTCACTGTCCCCTTATTCTGAAGACCATTTAATGTAATGCTACAACCCCTTTAAAAAAAAGCACTCATCTTCTGGGCTTGACACTAAGCCGATTCAGGTGTGTCAAAATATACAAAACTATTGAACTTCCTGTCAAACAGCAGATGTACTTCAGGAAGCCCACATAAAATGTAATACAAGAACACTGCAAAAGTGCCTATACTACAAAAGATTATTTAGAATTTTTCTGCTTGCCTATTGTCCTGTATCCCCTTCCCAGCCTTGTGCAGGTCTACAATTTGTCTTTGGCAAAGGTGAAGAGGTTGGAGTGTGAGTGTGTGGACAACCGTCTTTATATAGGTAATGAGTTCAAACAGGTAATTAAATAAGGTAATGAGTGCAGAGAAGGAGGACTTCTTCCTGAAAACCTAACAGGTCTGTGAGAGCCAGAATTCTTGCCGATTGATAGGGGACCAAATACTTTTTTCATGCAATAAAATGGAAAAGAATTATTAAAAAAATCATACAGGCTTCCGATTCCGGCGCTCGGCATGTGAGCAGTCCAGAGACAGAGCTCCCGTGCAAGCCGCCACAGATCGCTTCAGAGAGAGTGCAGAACCAACACCTGGCACCCGAAAATGGTCCAACGATTCGCAGGGACATCTTACTAGCTCCATGGAGCGTTACATCCTGCGGAGCGGGCAAAAAATCACTACAACCCCGACTACAGGCGAGACACGCAGCATTCCCAAGATAGCGCCCGTCACAGCTCCCGCGCGCAGCGCGACAGAGGATGCGGGACCAGAGATCACAGAAGCGATCAACTCTTCCTATACAGAAGAAGACCATACCATACAGCTGGACTACAAAAGGCTGGCGATAGAGGTGGCACGACTGATTGCTCCAGAGCTCCAGGAGACCCTTCAGCAGACCCTGCAGGATTCGCTGGGCAAACTTCAACATGAGGTACAGGCACAGGCCTCTAGGCTGGAGGAGTTGGAGATGCGGATTAACTCCCTAGAGAACGAAACGGCGATCATGGCCGCAAATCTCAAGTCTTCTATGGCCAAACAAGCATACCTGGAGGCCAAGACCGAGGACTTGGAAAACCGCTCGAGGCGGAACAACCTCCGCATGGTCGGCCTCCGGGAGGACTTCAATGCCCTGGACTTATTGAAAATATGTGAATTCGATCTTCCAAGGGCCCTGGGCCTAGATCACCCTTGCAGGGTAGAAAGGGCGCATAGGCTGGGGGCAGACCCGAAATTCCAACAGCCAAAGCAACGCAATGATCATGTTAGACCACGACAAGTCATCATGAAACTGCTAGATTTCAATGACAAAACAGAGATCCTTAGAGCATTCAGGAGGAGGAGGAACCCTCTAATCATTAAAGGTTCCACAGTTATACTATTTGAGGACTTTTCGGCAGAACTCTCAAAGAAAAGACGGAGTTTCAGTAAAATTTGCTCTCAATTTTACAGAGATAAAGTACGTTTCCAGTTACAATACCCAGCAGTACTGAGGGTACAGCAGGAAAATGGCCCACCACGCACCTTCCTTTCAGCCGAAGAAGCTGAGGAGGAATTATTCCAGAGACGCAACGCAAGACTCGTCGGGTCACGGATGATCCCTGGGAACCAGCGACATCCCGACGATCTCCCAAAAGGGTCCTCCCGACTCCGCCAAGTCCACAAAGGGAACAACGAAGAGGAAGAAAATCATTGAGCCCATCCTCAAAGGAGGACTGATCTAGGGACAAAGGACATAACTTTCCTAGGAGGCTGAGGCTCGGAAAAGATGCATGATGGACATCCCAGTGAGTAAAACTAACATTCTTGACAGAGGCCACCCAACACCAATAACACCCAAGGAAATGGGTTGTTGCGTAAGGTTAATACTCTGCAACAGGTTACTGCTTTAGGTTGCACTTGGTATGGTGGTGAGGCGGGAGCAAGTCGTTAATTGATAGCTTTGTATAGAGGTTATTGTCACTCTCACTGTTAGAGAAAAAAGTGAAGCCGTTTAGCGCAGATAAAGGGGACTAGAATACTGGTTAACCTCCTTTAGCGCAGTTAACAATTTTCTTTTGGTTGTGTATTTTTTTTTTTTGCTTTTTGTTTTCTCCCTCCCCCCAAATCCCTCCTTAGTGACACTAGGGAACTTCTGCCTGTTGCTAGTTAGGTGTAAAGGGTACACCCAGAGTGCATTTCCGCTGAGCTGGTGTACTATATTGTCTATACTCACACGGTCCCAGGCAAACACAAACTAGACCGTAAATCTACTTTTTCTGACGGGGCGGTCTACGACTGGTTCCATTAAGTGATCATGAAAATCATTTCATGGAACATCAAGGGGTTGAGATCCCCAAATAAGAGGATGAGCGCTCTCAAACACTTGAAAAAATTGCGACCTGACATAGTGCTCTTGCAGGAGACGCACTTGACAGTGGAGGACTATGTCAGGATGCAAAAACTATGGGTGGGCCAGATTGTAGGGTCTCCAGCGGTGGGAGGGAAGGCGGGGGTCATTACCCTGTTCAACAAGTCGTTCCCTATGTCTCTCTTGTCTCACTCACATGACAGTGAGGGCCGAGAATCATTAACGATCTTTTCCCATGGAGGGAAGACCTATAATTTGTATAATATATATGGTCCTAACAGTAATTCCAAGAGATTCTTCAAAGCACTGGGGGATAAGCTTCAACAAACCCCAAAAGAGTGCATTATACTTGGAGGAGATTTAAACGAGGTCATGGAGGTAGCAGAAGACAGGAGGCACATACACTTGAGTAGGCAGCATAACTTACAGAAACAATGTGTATCCCCACTAAAAACCTTTGCAGAAAGTGTCGGGTTACGGGATAGCTGGAGGGAGAGACACCCAGAGGGGAGAGAGTACTCGCATTTCTCACACGCACATCAACTATGGTCTAGAATAGACTATCTGCTAGTGTCTTCAGATCTGCATGCTCGGGTTACAGACTCAGAACTGCTGGACATGGTCATTTCTGATCAGGCACCAACGGTCATAACAGTGGCAGATACGTTCCCAAGGGAGTCTGACATAATCTGGAAATTCCCCTCCAATCTGGTAAAACTAGAATCCTTCGCTGACATGCTCAAGGCATGGTGGGTCGAGTACCACTCAGATAACAGTGAGCATGAAGGGGACACGGCACTATATTGGGCGACCGCAAAGTCCGTTCTCAGGGGCAGGATCATTGCTTACACCACAAACTACAAGCAACAGGCTAATCAGCAGTGTGACCTGGCAAGCAAAAAACTCAGGATCGCATACCAAGCTTTTCAGGAATTTCCTATCCCAAAAAACAGGGTTATGGGTAGCTGCAAAAAAGGAGTTTGAAAGGTGGATAGACAATAGGGAAGCATATTACAGATCCCAGTTTGAAGCAGACTTATTCCGCTTTGGCAACAAAGCTGGAACAGTGCTGGCACGACTGGCAAACGGGAGGTGGGTTCCCACCGCAACCACCTCGCTGAAAAAAGCCAGACGAGAGGTGTCTTCTGATCCCCGAGACATAAGCTCGATTCTGGGTGATTTCTACAAAGTATACTCGGCCCCTGATTCTTCATTAGAGGGAAATGGAGCTTCCGAGTTTTTGTATCGGGCATCACTACCCAAGCTTGCGCCATATCAGAGGGAGGAGTTAAACGCAGAGATTACCATAGAAGAAGTCCAAAGCGTAATCAAACGATTGCCAGCAGGCAAAGCACTGGGACCCGACGGGTATCCTGGGGAATTCTATAAGGTTCTTCAGGAACATATCTCACCAGTATTAACGCAATACTTTAACAACATTTTGCAGACAGGAAAGATTAGGCCGGAATTGAAGAATGCCTAAATTAAACTGCTGGCAAAACCAGGAAAGGATCCGCTCTCCCCAGGATCTTATAGACCAATATCACTAATAGACTTGGACCAAAAGCCGCTGTCAAAAATAATGGCAGACCGTCTAGCTCAATATTTGTTAAAATTAATAGGACCAGCCCAAAAGGGATTTATAAGGGGGAGAGCGGCGGTAGGTAATCTGCGGAAGGTGATTGCAGTCCTGGATAGGATCAGGTCCAGCCCGGTCCCGGGCGAGCGTCTAGCACTGATTACGCTGGACGCGGAAAAAGCTTTTGACAATATTCGCTTGGACTGGCTGGACCTGGTCCTAGATAGGATGGGAATAGTAGGTACATTTAGAGTTCTCCTCAAGGCTATTTATTACTCCCCGACAGCTCAAGTACATACAACAGGATTTCTATCACAGAGATTCGAGTTGGGCAAGGGGACGAGACAAGGGTGTCAACTCTCTCCCCTTCTATTCAACATCGCTCTTGAGCCACTGGCTAGAATGTTGGAGAGACCAGACACATTCATGGGTATTAAGATGGGGAAGGGCCAGGTCAGGTCTGCATTGTTTGCCGACGACATTCTACTGTTCTTGGCGGATCCCATCTCTCACCTACCAAAAATACTGGAGCTGGTTAGAGAATTCGGCTAATTTTCAGGATACAGAATAAATTTCAGCAAGAGCGAATTGCTGGAGTTGGGCCCGAGACTCCAAAAGATAGACTGGATCCGAGTGGGAGTCAAGGTGTAGAATGCACCCAAGTTTATTACTTATTTGGGAGTTAAAATCAGCAGAACATCGGATAACCTATACAATTTAAATTTCCACCCTGTGATCACTAAGATCATGGAGGAGGTAAAAAGATGGTCTTTCCTGCCACTGTCACTATTGGGTCGGTGTAACCTGATCAAGGTGCTCAGTTTCCCAAGACTTTTATATCTGCTACAAACTCTGCCTCTGTTATTGCGACATCTCGATGGGACTAAAATCAATTCAGCTTTCTCGAGATTCATCTGGGCAGGGCGTAAAGCCAGGATTAAGCTTGAGAAACTGATGCTTGATAGGTCGTGCGGGGGCTTGGGTGTACCGTATTTGAGAGGGTACAACTTAAGTTGTTTGATGCGCCATGTGCTCGATTGGAGATTTGAGTCTGATAGTTTCTCCAATTGGGAAATCGAGAAGGAGCTAGCCTCCCCTTGGCACCCATTTGCCTTATTACACACAAGATTTGCAAAACTCCCAGTGGAGATTAAAAAATCAGCCCTCTTGAGAGATACAATCATTGCTTGGAAAGAGGTGAGAAAGCTGTTTAGAGCTCCCTTTTTACTTTCCAAAATGATGCCGATTAGGGGACACCCAGAGTTCCCTTCGGGTCAAGACAGTAAACTCATATTGGCCCTGCAGCAGAAGGGAATCAAACTAACAGGTCAGCTGATACATGCTAGGGAGAAAAGATGGCTTAGTCCTAGCGAGGTGATGGATCAGTACGCCATTCCTAGTAAACACATGATGGCGATAGGCCAAGTTCTAGCATTTTGCAGGGAACGTTTGCGTGATCCGGCTCCTGAGGCCTCGGAGCACGCATTTGAGGCCATATGGTGAATCCAGCCTGCAACGTACTCTATTGCTAGCCTATACAAAGTAATTAGGGAAAAGGCATTAGGGGGTATCAGAGAAACACTGTTTACTAAGTGAAAAAAAAAAACAGGGAATGAGGAAATAGAACAACAAATTCTGAAGGGATGGTCTTTGGTTAGGGAAAATGTGATAGGGGAACAATTCTGAAGGGATGGTCTTTGGTTAGGAAAAATGTGATAGGGGAACAATGGAGAGAGACCTACCTTAAAATCATGCACCATGCATATATGGGATTCAATATCCCATCAAATAGGCCAGGAGTTGACAGGATTTTAGCATGTCCTAGATGCAAGATGAACAGCACGGACTTCTGGCATGGCATATGGACGTGTGAGATTGTACAGGAATACTGGAACAGGGTAGTTAAGTTCATAGAGCAAACCTGGGCCTGACAATCGAAGGCACTTATCATACTTTGCTTTTCCACGAGGTGAGGGAGGCAAATGTGCAAGAGGGGAAAGGAACTAAAAAACAACCGATCCCAGGAGCCCTCCTGGTCGCAAAACTACTGGTTCTGCAACATTGGCTCTCACCCCTTCCACCGCCAATAGATGCACTCACAACAACTTTGAAGAGGTATCTCAGGTTTGACCACATAGAAGCTAACAAACAGAGAAGTCAGAGAACGAAACCTTTTTTCGCCAAATGGCGCTCCTTTATTATAGTACACTTTTCTCGAAGTGAAATTGCAGACTTGATGAAAAGTTTCAGATATACGCAGTGGTACGCTCTGGAAGATCTCAAAGGTACTTTAGGACCATTAAAGGGGGACTGGGAGAAGAATTTTGTTCTCACATGGAGGGATAGGGGAAACCACTTCTCTTCTCTGTTCTGTCCTTCTCTCGAGGGTAAGGCGGTTCCACTGATAGGAGAGAGAAGGTGGGGGGAACAGACAGGAGATCTGCCATTAAAATTAACCTTTGTAGGGGGGAAAACTTGCAAAATCGCCAGTGTATCAGATAGCTTTTTCCCCACTGTAGGCTCCATTTAGATGACATCAAGTTGTATAGCTATGTAAGTACAATAATCTATATCCTATCGCTTGTTAGTTCCGAAGTGGAATCTGAATTAAATCTGGTCATTGCATAGGCTTAGGAGGCATTGGACTCAGGGGAAAGAGGGAAGGGGTAGAAGGGTAGCAGACAGTACAAAGAGAACAAATAGGCTTACCTGCAGTGTGGACACGCCCAATGGGGACCGAAAGCTGGGTGGACACTTTGGAATAGGATAACTGTTCCTCTTATGAGATGGGGAATATTCCCGCTATTTGATCTTCCAGGTATTATGTGGTGAGACCAAAACAATGTTTGAGTTTAGATTTTGATGTGCGTTGGAAGGAGTACAATAAAGTACAAACTGTGAAGAAAAGCTTAATGTGTGTTTCTTTATGAAGTGTTGTCTCTACCTACTCCCTCCGGAATACACACAACAGTTTATCAAGAAATAATTTTAATGTTGGTGGAGCTGTTTGAATCCAGCATTGAGGGATA
Organism: Phyllomedusa bahiana; assembly: GCA_025379985.1. NCBI lineage: Eukaryota > Metazoa > Chordata > Amphibia > Anura > Hylidae > Phyllomedusa > Phyllomedusa bahiana. Next base: position 25,793 of record JAODAL010013735.1, on the reverse strand, counting down.
GCTTTCCTCGCCACTGCTGAGCAGGGCCGTTCCTAGGGGTGGGCGAGGCGGGCGATCGCCTGGGGTGCCGAGTCTCCGCTCACCCGAGAGGGGCGCCGCCCGCATCGCCCAACCCGGAGAATAGCCCCTGGCTCTGCGCGGCCATTTTATAACAGCCCCCCAGAGCCACTCAGCAGCTGCACGCACTCGCTGTGCAGCTGCAGGTACAGGGGAGGAGGCAGGACGGATCGTTCCCGTCCTGACTCCTCCCCTGTATCAGTGTCGCAGGTGGGCGCACGGCTTTCATCGCTCCCCCTGTGACGCTCGATCTCCTCGGCTGGCAGCTCTGCCGCCGAGGAGATCTCTGGGAGCTGCGTGACAGCGTAAGCGGCGTGGGGGATGTCACGCCGCTTTTCACTGCTCTGCAGCTCCCGGAGCAGGACGCGGGGACTGTGGTCTGGTATTTTTTTTTATTTTATAATTAGCTACAGGGGCATCTACTGGCTACAAGAGGGGCATCTACTGGCTACAGGGGGCATCTATTGGCTACAGGGGGCATCTATTGGCTACAGGGGGGCATCTATTGGCTACAGGGGGGCATCTACTGGCTATAAGGGGGCATCTACTGGCTACAGGGGCATCTACTGGCTATAAGGGGGCATCTACTGGCTACAAGGGGGCATCTACTGGCTACAGGGGGCATCTACTGGCTACAAGGGGGCATCTACTGGCTACAGGGGCATCTACTGGCTACAGGGGGGCATCTACTGGCTACAAAGGGACATCTACTGGCTACAGGGGCATCTACTGGCTACAGGGGGGCATCTACTGGCTACAGGGGGGGCATCTACTGGCTACAGGGACATCTACTGGCTACAGGGGCATCTACTTGCTACAGGGGAATCTACTGGCTACAGGGGCATCTGCTGGCCACAGGGGCATCTAGTGCTGATAAATTGAGGCATCTAAGATGTTTGTTTTGTAAATTCTACAGTGAAGAGTCGAGGCCGGGAAAAGACGTCATGGCGTCTGGGAGAGATGGAAAAGAAGAAGAGAAAGAGAACAGCTCTTCAGAGACGTCTCCTGTGAGTCACTAGATATAACTTTAATGTAATAATTTATATGTCTGCAGAGCCTGTGTACAACTGGTATCTAGCACTGTATGGTCACTGTATGCTGGTAATATTGGTTGTAGTATAATGGTTTATACTCAGTAATGGTCAGTTTGCCGTATTCGGTCACTATGTGGTGGTGATATGTGGTCTTAGCAGGACATTGGTACTATTAGCCTGGGATTCTGGTTGGTGTAGCAGTGCTATTTGGTAACTGTATAACTATTATTCAGTTGTTTTATATGTAGCACATTGTGGTAAAGCTTGGGGGGGGGGGGGCGGCTAAATTTCTTCACCTCGCCCTGAGTGCAATTTAGCCTAGGAACGGCCCTGCTGCTGAGATAGAAAAATAACTTAGTTTAATGGACACCAACTTCACTACAATATTTGTTAACCGTTTTATAAAGATATTTCCCCACATGCCTTGAACTTTTACTACATTAAAGCTCAATGCAGCAGCGACGTCTGGTTATAGTTATGTACTAATTGTAATTAAAATGCAATGATGTGGCTGAAACAATCAAGACAAAATTATATAGAGCAGGCAACTGGGGGAAGTGCCATGGGGCATTGACTACCTTGTCGACATAGGGGATCTCCATCTTTCTCACTTTACAAGGGTTTTGCCATCTCAGTAATTTATAGCATATTAATAGAATATGCCATACATTTATTAAAGCTGTGGATCTCAGAGGTGGGAACCACATCTTTTTGAGAATAAGCCCACGAAACTCCCAGAAGGGAGAAGTGACTGCGCTTGCGTAGTAACTTCCTATTCATTTCATTGGGAGGTCTGAGTACATCCGAGTACAACCGCTTGACTATCTTGAAAATGAGAGCTGAAACCTCTGTTTAGAACAAAGAGGACATCAGGATTTTGCCATTGAAATTAGCACTTGGCTGTACTCACAGAGGTTTTGAAGCTTGCTCTAGAGGTGTGCGTCGTGTGCTGGATTTGAGTGCCTATGGCCCACTAGAGGAGTCAATTCTAGGGGCCCACGCCAAAGCTACTGTACTGTTTCTCCCTGACTCTGTCACTTATGGGTTGCCACCACACGGTTTTGCTTCAATTTATACAGACTGATGTGATGACATCATCACACTAACCTGTAGTCAAGATGTAGTGCTGGGGCTTCTGAGTCTCCCTCACCTAATTGCAGCAGGACATCAGGTGAACAAAAGGTCTACAGATATATGTCCCCCTCCCAGAATGATACATTTTATATAGATAAAAATATTTAAAAAAAGCTATAACACAGAGTACGCGTATAAAACCAGTAAATAATGGTCATTAATTTACCAAATAACACCGCTATGCAAATCCAGAATCTTAAAGGGGTTCTCCGGGAAAAAAAGAAAACTAAATACATAAACTACATGTCTTAATGAAAAAATTCCTAAATATCTTTAATTAAAAAAGGCTGCTCGTTTTGTCTAGGGGATAATCAGAATAGAAGTACAAAATGGCCGCCAGGCTGCTTCCTCAGCAGAAACCTGTCCTACAGAAAGTAGGACAGACTCTGAGTTACTTCCTGGTTATGCTGACTGACATCACTGTGCATGTGCTGTGCTCAGTCAGTCAGACAGACTTGTGGTATGAGGGACGCCTCTGCAGAGTAGACAGGAAACGGAGGCTGTACACATATATATAGAATTTGGTGTGAATATAGTATATAGAAACTACAGCTCAGCTGGGAGGCAGTGGCTGTTGTGGGACATGTAGTTTTTATAGCGCGCACCTAGCAACTGTAGCTCCACCCACTAGCCCAGTGAGTGAGTTCCAACATGGCCATATTATGTGACATACCAGCATCTGTAAGTAGCTCACACACTGGATTGTGACAGATAGTTACTGCTTAGCTTCAGTATTACTGCACTATATTTTCTTTTTTTGGGGGGTTTCTCACACAACCCCTTTAAGGTCAATATTACCGATAATTCCACTATTACCAAATACCGCCACATCATGACCACATATCGCCACCAGTGGTTGAATAATACCATCACATATCATCACTACATAGTGGCCAAATAATACCACCACACCGTGACCACATATCACCACCACATAGCAGCTGAATAATTATGAACTTTATAAAAGATCTGTAGGTCGTCTATAGTATCGGGCAAAAAGACATTAGGAGATACCACCTTAAAAAATTGTGCTATTAACTTCTGGGTTAAGATATGTAAACGGAGAAATGGCTCTGTTTGTATGGCTCTCTCAAATTCTCTTCTATGGGAATTCTGAATACAGCCAAGTGCGTGTGCCCCACTGTCTTTGAAACTCTCATAGCCTGGTTCCTTTACCTTTCAGTGAATTTAATGTTACAACTGATTGTGGTGCACAGTATACAGACATTTTCTTTTCTTCCACAAAAGATAAACACTCTCCTCCTTCTATTTTGCTGGGTGGCTTTAACCACTTTGACCTAGACTGTGCGACACATACTGTATACATTGTTAAAAGGTCCTGTGGCACCTCCTGACATGTCTGTTTTAGTTAATCCTTGTGTTCCCATGAAATAACAGTTCTAGAGCATCTTCTCTTATGTCGGTGTTGTGCTGTTCAATTGACATTTACCAATCAGTGCTGACGCCGATGCACGAGTTTGAAGAAAGGAGATGTCGTTCCACTCTAGGATCATGCTGCGGATACACTGGGAGGTAGCTTAGATGACATCATGGTGAACACGACCTATGTCTATTGATATACACATGTGTGGAATAATTTGTAATGATTGATTGATTGTTCATTGGTTTACATTGATTGATAATGGGATTGTATTATGTATATATATGGTATTGGTGATATTCACTTTTGTACTGCTTGAGAAAGGCCACGTTATACGGGCTGAAACGTTGCACTTTATGTATGCTGCTCACTTGAATTAAAGATGCTTTTTTAATGGAACTTTATGTATGCTGCTCACTTGAATTAAAGATGCTTTTTTAATGGAAGATGCTGACGTCCATGCTTCTATGGTTATGCAATCAGTGCTGACAGTCACTGTGTGTAGGGACACACCCTTCTGCAAACTGGAATGGTAACACCCATGTGACAGATTCAGTAATACATTTCTAGAAGTAATAACAGAGGAACAGCACAACACCAATATAAGAGAAGATGCTCTAGAACTGTTATTTCATGGCAACACAAGGATTTACAAAAACAGATATGACAAGAATGGCAACAGATTTATTTTAAATACTCATTGTGAGAGGTCAAAAATCCTCATTAATGTGCCAAGGAGTTTGTCTAAGTTGCTGTTTTCAGGTACAATGGATAATTACTATTTATCAGGTTTCTTAAAGAGGTTGTTCCAGCTCATAGTTCGCTATGTGTCAGCAATAGGGAGATGGTCGGGCTTGTGTAGCCCGTTACCATTCATTTCTATGGGAGTTACGAATATAGCCAAATGAGAGTCCTTAGTTATAGTCACAACTGTGACAGAAATGAATAAAAAGAGTTAGGCAAGCACAGTCAGCTATCCATTCTCTGAGGCTGTGTTGCAGTGAGCTGGCCGTGACAAGGGGACAAAAAGGTTATCCATTTTGTTTTCTTTAATTAAAAAAAAAAAAAAAACTAAAAAGGTATTGCTGCCTTGATAAAATATAAAATCCCCCAAAAACCTCAAACTCCCTTTCCTCATTACCTGTTCCAGTGCGGACTCTGTGTACCCTCCTCCTCCTCCAATTCTGTTTACTTCTGTTGGCGGCACTCAGAACGTCACCAATACAGCACCTGATTGGCTGCAGCAGTCAAATTCCACCGCTGGATGTAACTGTCTGGAAGTGAACAGCTCCCATCCCAACAGTGATGTCAGGCGGTGGAACAAGATCGCTTCAGCAAAGATGTTATGACTGCAGCTGGTGAAAGTAAATAGAGTGGGGGGCATTGGACAATTAATGAAGCTTATGAAGGAACAGAGAAGGAAAGGCAGCATTACCTTAAAGGGGTTGTCTCACTACAAGGATTGTTTTTGATGTTAAAGATCTTGCAAAAACAAGTCACTTTGCAATATATGTCCATTAACAGTGTCCTACCTATTCCTAGATATCCACTCTTGTATGGGCTGCATCAGCTCCTCAGGTCATTATAGCTATAGACCTGTTTGATCTCTCCTGATAGGCTGTCAACACAGGTTTCTATAGCTTCAGACCTGGCTTCTACTGCAGCCTAGTGGAAGCCAGTAAACACACCCCTAAATTCAAAGTGAAACCAAGAAAACAGGACTGGGGTAAGATGAGTCAATGTAGTGAAACAACTACTTTAGAGGTGACCTTAATATATAGTTTGACCTGATGTTTAGCAATTTGTCACAACTTTATGCATGTGTGAACTGAAACTTTCCTTTGCCCCACTTCTATACCTTCGTTATTTAAAAAAAAAGTTGCAATAGTCCAATACTTACAATCATTTTCTTATTGTCTTTTATTTATCTTAATACTCACACATTACTCACAAAAAGTTAGAAATATTTGGTTCTTGGTTGAAATTCCAGGATAAACATAAAATTTCTTTAAATTAACTAAATGTGACCACGTCTTAAAGGGGTTGTATCATTTCATTAAATGGCCTTCAGAATAATGGGACAGTGAAAACAAGCAAATTTGCAATTGGATGTCATTAGCAAAGCTGTCTTGTTTTCACAGTATTCCTTAACTTCGTTTTCTGTAAACAAACTTCTCCAGTGCTGGTCAGATAGTAGGATCCCACCTCCTTGCATTTCATTAGCTGAGGGCTCTAATAATTTACATTCTGTTCGGCCCCTGGACGGCCGTATTCACAGAGCTTGCATTCCTGCCTCTCACTCAGAATTAGGGGCCGACAACAATTTCACTCTATACAGCTAGCTGCCTCCTCATTGACACTGCAGCTGTCTCTATAATCAGAAAACAGCACAATTGTGCCACAGTGCCTTAATGCTCCTGCGTGTAAGGGGCCGACAAAAATTTCACTCTATACAGCTAACTGCTCCTCATTGACACTGCAGCTACTGCTACAATCAGAAAACAGCAGAATTGTGCGTCGGTGCCTTATGTAAACATGAAGGGAGATGGATCTGTGCTCTGGATGGATTCAACTGTAGCAAACCTCCAGCTGTGAGAGATGAGTGGCTGAGTTCATAGAAGACTGCTTAGACTGAATGCAGGCCTGTGGTATGTAAACAGCTCTTACAAAATAAGACTGCATATTGAGAGGACAGTGATATGTGGGAGGGGGGGGGGGGATACACTGGAGCCAGCATGAACAGTAAAGAGGGGATGATGTCATCCCCTTTAGTTAAGAAACACCCAGCTGGGAGGGGAAGAAACGCCCCTGGATTTCAGGAAGTGAGAGCATCAAGCTTCCAGAGAACAGCCCAACTGAAGAAGCGATACATCCCCTTTAACCATTTACGTCAGTGGGGTCAGTGTTCTAAACAACTGGCAAGAGTGCCTGACCTCACTACCAGGCACAGTCATCATTGTCTTCCATGGGCCAGGGAGCATCTACGCTGCATGAGGGACCAGTGGTTCTCAGTGCTGTTCAGTGATGAAATTAAATTCACTCTGAGCAGGAATGATGGCCGCCAGCGATGCTGGAGTCATCAAGGAGAGCACTATGCATCAGCCACTGTTGTCACCAAACAAGCCTTTGGTGGTGGTGTTACGGTGTGGGCAGGTGTCTAATGAATACAGAACTGCCCTACACTTTGTGAATGGTACAGTGAGAGCCTCTACTACTTGAATAACTTTAGATATTGTGCCTCTGCATGAACAACACAGGGTTACCCAGGGCTGTGAAGTCGGCAAGCCAATGCCCCGACTCAGACTCCTCAATTTCCCAAACCTCCGAATCCGACTCCCTCATACACGTTGCATGTTTTAGTGATAACTTTACTGTAGTAAAATGGCAACATCAGGCTGTTTATCACCTTATGATACAATAATCAAGCTATTTAGGTAGAACAGACACTGACAAGCAATGTTTTGATCTTTTGAACACTTGTGGGTAGAGATGAAGAAAAAGCTGTATTTGTATCCAAGTCCAGTCTGCACCAAAACCTTTGGGAATGTGTAAAAGAGACCTGGGATCATATTTTGGTCAATATATGCTGAATCTGATTCAGAGTCAGAAGGATTTAGGCAGTATTAAAAAAAAAAAAAAAACCAAAAGGTGTATTTCCCAAATACAAACCCAAAATAATAGAAATTTAACATTTTGATTTTTAGTAGCAAAACAGTAACAATGCATTTAAACAGGAAAGAATCTGCATAACTAAGCAGATGCTAAATACTTGCAAGTCAAATTTATGTATAAGATAGGTAAGATGACTGTATATATAAAATTACAGTAGCCCCCAATGTAAAAAGCGTAGTGGATGGAGAGATATGGAGCCTGAAGTTACAAATTCAAAACATTGTTACCATTTTGCTTGTCAGTGTAAAATATATTTATTGGGTATGACTTTAGAACACAAAAAATTGTAAATATGCAAAACACTACAGGAACATTTGTGGAGTCTCTGAATTTGTTCTGAGAAATAATATTGCCTCCATCAGATCCTGAATACATGACCTCACATCTGATCTCATTATTTCCAGGCTAGAGAACGCCCTCTCTACACTAACTTGGGTTGGGGGCAAAGTGGTGACCACAGGGGCAACATCTCTAACAATGTCAGGGTATAAAGGAATTGCCTCAGCCACAGTCAGTTTTGATAAATGGTTGAACTCTTCTACTTCTTTGAAAGCAGGTGAAAAATGTTGCTGAAATCTGTTTGCCCTAGAGAGGAATCTTTTCCCCTGGGGCAGTGTTTTGCCTGCTCCATGTCATCAATTACACTCCTCATGTGATGAGGCTGAAGATATGGGAGCAGTAGCACTGGCCAGACCCAATGCCTCTTGCTCTTTGCATCGAACTAACTGGACCAACTTATTGTATATTTTGGTAGTCGCAGTCGGTCCCTTTTATGACGACTCCGACACCTATAAAATAGGCACCGACTCCGACTCCACAGCCCTGAGGTTACCTTCATCTTCATGGATGACAAAGTTCCAGCTCATTGAGGTTGCATCATTAGGAACGGGTGGGAGACTTGGGTATCTCACATGGAATGACCTGCACTCTCTCCAGACCTGAATCTCCCTAGAAAACTTGTGGGATCAGCCGAGTAGAAGCTCAAAACTGTGTACCCCTGACCTTCAATGACCTGAGGGGCGCCCTTCAAGATGAGTGGAAGGCCATGGCTCAGCAGTCAATAACTCAACTTGTGAAGAGAATGAGACATCATTGTCAAGCTGTAGTTGATGCTCCAGGCCACATGACACGTTATTTATACATTGACTTTCTTTGATGGTGTATACTCTCCACTGTTTTTGGCTTTGGTTCCATTAAATTGTTTGAGATCAGAAAATCAAAATTGCAGACGACGACTTAAATGACCAAATTTCAGGATAAAATATCACTGTAATGTGAAATGTTTATTTTTTCTATAAATTTCACTTAAAAGTCAAATATTCCTAACTTTTTGTGAGTAGTGTATGTATATGAAGTGAGAACAGCTTATCACTGTACTCACCCTAGACAGCCCTGTGTACAATGTAGGAGTGCTGAGTACACATGTATATGGAGTCAGGAGGATTTCTGGACTCACCATAGACAGCTATGTGTACAGTGTGTGAGTACATAAGCATAATCAGTCCTGGATCCCGATCTACAGTGTATAAGCACATGTGTATATGGAGTCCTAATTACAGTGTATAAACACATCTATACGGGGCCTCATGCATAGCATATGAGTACATGGATACAGCACTCTAACCACAGCATATGAGCACGTATATACAGCACTCCAACCACAGCATATGAGCACGAATATACAGCACTCCAACCACAGCATATGAGCACGAATATACAGGACTCCAACCACAGCATACAAGCACATGTGCATAGGGGGCCCCGTCCACAGCGAATGAGTACATGCGTGTATATGTGTATATAGAGTCCTATCTACAGTGTAAGGGTATTTTCACACGGCGTTTTGTGTCCGTGTCAACATACGCTTTTGGGATGCGTATCTGGATCAGTCTGAACGGACCCAGACATGCATCGAACAATTAGCAGTGAGATTATCACTGCCGGCAATGAGAAACACGCAGCAGCGTTCACATGAACTAATTGTTTGATGTGTATCTAGGTCCGTTCAGACCGACCTAGACACGCATCCCTAAAGCGTATGTTCACACGGACACAAACATACCATAAAAATATATGTGTATATGGAGCTCTATATACAGTGTGTGAGTACATGTGTATATTTGGGCCGTGTACAGTCTGAGTACATATGTATACAGAACGCTATGTACAGTGTGTGAGTACATATGTATACGGAGTCCTGTGTAGATGTGTATACAGAGTCCTATCTACAGTGTAGGAGGACATGTGTATATGGAGTCCTGTGTACAGTGTATGAGTACATGTGTATATGGAGTCCTATGTACAGTGTATGAGTACATGTGTATATGGAGTCCTGTGTACAGTGTGAGTGCATGTGTATATGGAGCCCTATCTACAATGTGTGAGCACATGAGTATATAAAGCCCTTTGTACAGTGTGTCAATACATGTGTATATGGAGCTCTAGCTACAGTGTGTGAGTACATGTGTATATTTGGGCCGTGTACAGTCTATGAGTACATGTGTATACAGAACCCTGTGTACAGTGTGTGAGTCATGTGTATATGGAGCCCTATCTACAGTGTGTGAGCACATGTGTATATGGAGCCCTGTGTGCAGTGTGTCAGTACATTTTTATATGGAGCTCTATCTACATTGTGAATACATGTGTATATTTGGGCCGTTTACAGTCTATGAGTAAATGTGTATACAGAGTCCTATTTACAGTGCATGAGTGCATGCGTATATGCAGTCCTGTGTACAGTGTATAGAGTCCTATCTAAAGTAAATGAGTGCATGTGTATATAAAGCCCTGTGTACAGTGTATGAGTACACGTGTATATGGAGTCCCGTGTACAAGTACACGTGTATATGGAGTCCCGTGTACAGTGTGTGAGTACATGTGTATACTGAGTCCTGTGTACAGTGTGTGAGTACACTTATATACAGAGTCCTGTGTACAGTTTGAGTACACGTGTATATGGAGTCCCGTGTACAGTGTGTGAGTACATGTGTATATGGAGTCCCGTGTACAGTGTATGAGTACACATGTATATGGAGTCCCGTGTACAGTGTGTGAGTACATGTGTATATGGAGTCCCGTGTACAGTGTATGAGTACACATGTATATGGAGTCCCGAATACAGTGTGTGAGTACATGTGTATATGGAGTCCTGTGTAGTGTATGAGTACACGTGTATATGGAGTCCCGTGTACAGTGTGTGAATACATGTGTATATGGAGTACCATGTACAGTGTATGAGTACATGTACAGTCTATGAGTACATGTACAGTCTATGAGTACATGTGTATATGGAGTCCTGTGTACATGTGTAAATGGAGTCCCGTGTACAGTCTATGAGTACATGTGTATATACAGTCCCGTGTACAGTGTGTGAATACATGTGTATATGCAGTCCCGTGTTGAGAATATATAGAGTCCTGTGTACAGTGTCAGTACATGTATATACAGAGTCCTGTGTACAATCTATTAGTACATATATATATATATATATATATATATATATGTGGAGTGCAGTGTACAATCTATTAGTACATATATATATGTGGAGTGCAGTGTACAATCTATTAGTACATAATAGTGGATGCATTACAGTGTGATACATGTATAGTGGAGTCCTGGTAAATCTATTAGTATATATTATAATGGGAGTCCGTCCAGTAAAACTTTTTATACAACATATGTGAGTGAAAGGTATAATAAAAATCATTTATAAGCCCCAACCATTTTCCGAGACATTTAAAATTTTTGGAGGTTAGTCAGACAAAAGACATAAATCACAATGAAAACAAATTACAGATGAACATAAGGTTGAGGGCCCCGCCGCAAACTTTTAACTATTGGTGCATGGGGGAACAAGGGTAAGAAGGCTAGATTTACAATGGTCCACCAGGATAAAATAGGTGTTTTTTAAGTAGAATCCGGGTAATCACCCCCAAAAATACATCTATAACAGTTAAGGGCCCAAAAAAGAGATATGCGCTGGGAAATGTGGGGGGGTTGTCTTGCCATTAGGATTCGGTAGGCCGATGAGAAGATGTATCCGGGGCCCTTTAAAGCTAAATTCGAATTGCCTAACGCCCCGGTAGATTTTCCAAAAACTGGTGTATATCCGGAACAGGGTTGGGGGGTTCGGGTATTGAGGGGTGTAACCTGAACAGCAACAAGCGAGAGGGCGGTAGGGGGGTAGACAGAGATAGGGGGGGAGAGTAGGGAGGAGCAGGGCTGTGGAGAGCTTTTGGCAGGGGGAGAGTATGTTTAGCGATTTTTATCGACAAAGTTAAATCGGCAAAGGTTTTTTTTGGGGACAAAATTCCAGACATGCGATAATTAAGTTAAAATCTGTGCATCACTATTAAGAACGCGCCTTTTCGGCGCTTCCCTTTAATTTTGGGGGCCAGCAAACAGATTTCAGAAAAAGACAGGGAGATTTGTGCGCTCATGACTGGATGTGAATTTTTTGCGATTGGGGGAAAAATCACAGACCTCGTTTTACAAGAAAACGTTTCTTTGGGGCAGCCTCATTCCCAGCGCTCATAGGATAGGGCCTGTTCTGCCTTGGGCCCAAAAACCCCAGCAAATTAGTCTTTTCTGCACAGAGAAACCCAACAATTAGCTGTGATCCTTCCAATTTAGTTACATTAGGGATTTAAACATTTTTTTTGTATTTACTAGAAAATTTTTAAAAGGGCAAATCTACCACTGAAAAACCCCTGGGGGTGGGGGGGGGGGGGCCGGGGGGGGGGGGGGGGGGGGGGGGGGGGGGGGGGGGGGGGAGGGGCGGGGGGGGGCCCCCGGGGGCGAACACAACAAGTCTATCTTAAAAAAACTGGATAAATTTCCCACCAAGACTTATGTAGACTTGTAGTGGAATATCTTTTTAAAAACCCTTTTTCTATTGAAATTTTCCGGGGAATTTGGGCGGGCCTGAACTTATATTGGAAATAAAATCTTTTTCTAGTAATTTGCGGGTTTCTCTTTGTTAGCTGAAAAACCCATTTTTTAATTATCAGTATACATTTCATAATAACAAACCTGTGACTTTTGGGATATATCCACCTTGAAACTTAAATTACAAACCAGAAATTTCCTTGAAAGTAAAGCACAGGTTTTTTTTGTTGCCAAAAATACCGTTATCATACGAAAAAAACAAAATTTACGTGTTTTTTTAGACTTTTTCCCCCACCCAGCATTTGTTCATTAAACGCAGAAACTACGTAAATCTTAAAACAGCAATTCAAAATTCACCACGGGAAAATTGAAAGGTGAAAAAATTCATTTTAAATTATATAAAAAAACATAACAGTTAGGGTTTTTTTTTGATTTTTTGCCACCCAGCACTTTTTCTTTGCCACATCTACGTAAATCTTAAAACAGCAATTCTAAAATTCACCACGGGGAAAAATTTGAAAGGTGAAAAAAAATACATTTTTTAAAATACAAAAACATAAACATTTTACGGTTTTTTTTGACTTTTGCGCACTAAACACTGTTCATTGACGCAGCATCTCCCGTAAATCTTAAAAAAAGGCAATTCAATATTCACCACGGGTGAATTGAAAGGTGCAAAAAAAACATTTTAATTATTCAAAAAAAAAAACAGTTACGTGTTTTTTTGACTTTTGCGCACTCAGCACTTTTCATTGACGCAACATCTAGGAAATTTTTAAAACACAATTCTATATTCACCACAGGTGAATTAAAAAGGTGAAAAAAAATACAGTTTATTATTTTCAAAACTAACAGTTACGTTTTTTTTTGATTTTTGCGCACTCACACTGTTCATTTAAACGCAGCATCTCCCGTAAATTTTAAAAACAGCTTTTCCTATATTCACCACAGGTAAAGGGGGAAAGGGCAAAAAATACATTTTAAAATATCAAAACAAAACCCAGTTACTTTTTTTTTTGACTTTTGCGCACCCACCCACTGTTCTTTGGGACGCAGAAAACTACTAAAATCTTAAAATGGGCAATTCAATATTCACCACAGGTAATTTGGGAAAGGTGAAAAAAATACAGTTTATTATTTTTCAAAACATAACAGTTACGTGTTTTTTGACTTTTTGCGCACTCAGCACTTTTTAAAATTGACGCACCCATCTAGGGTAAATTTTAAAATAGCAATTCTATAATCACCCGGGTTTTAATTTTAAAGGGAAAAAAATACAGTTTAATTATTTTCAAAACAAAACCCTTTTTAACGTTTTTTTTGACTTTGCGCACCCAGCACTGTTCATTTGACCAGCATCTACGTAAAACCCTTAAAACAGCAATTCTAATATTCACCACGGGGTGAATTAAAAAGGTGCAAAAAATACTTTTTAAATTAAATAAAAAACAAAAACATTACGTTTTTTTTTGGACTTTTTCCCCCACCCCCAGATTTTTTGATAGACCCCTTTTGCATTTAAAATTTGAACCCAGAAATTTTTTGTTTTGATTAGAGGAAATTTTGAAAATAGCTTTTAAATTTGCCGTCTTTTAATAAAGATTTTTCCAAAACTATTCCTCCCTTTCTAAAATTTTTATAATTTTCCTGAACAGGAGCAAAATCCCATTTTTTGGTTTAAAGCGACCCAAAGAGGGGGGGAAAGCACTTTGGAGGTAGGGAACGGGGAAAAGGGTGCTCCTTCCATCCCTGGCGACAACACGCTTTCCGGGGGGGATCGTCATTTTCAGGACCGCGGGCCTTTTCCATCGTTTGGGCCCGGGGCCCTTTGAAATCAAGAACGCCCCCATTGCGCCAAACGCCCTTTCTTTGGTTTAAATTTTGCAACCTAAATCTAGCATCTACCCCCGGGCCTTTTCCCCCCAGCCCCACGGCCAAAAAATTTTCTAAACACATCATCACATCCACCCAAAAATTTGAAGCAGCCCAAATGTAAACTCGTGTACCCACCACGTGGAAAAATCATTGTCTGAAGACCTCTTTGATGAAAAAAAATGGGGTTTGGGGTCAGAAGGCATGTTAAAAAATCAAAAAAAAATGTTTTTAGTCTGCTCGACGCCCATTTTTACTAAAGGCCAACAGAGGGGGTAAAAGGAAAGGGCCGGTCAAGCGGCAAAAATCCCGGGGGGTTGGGCAACCCCTTTTCAGTCCCCCCTTGCTTTTTAGCCCGCAGCTTTTTAAAAGCAGAAATTTCCGGGGAACGACCAAGTAAACCTGTTTTTGATAAATGATAAAAAATGCCCCGAAATTGGGGTTTCCCATCCTGGTTTTTTTTCCGCAAAATTTTTGCTTGGGGCGCTTCATCAGGGGACGAGGAGGAAGACGAGGGGGGTAGTGTCAAAAAAGGGGCCCCCGCCAAAAAAGGGGAGGGGGCGGTCGCAGAATTCCGCTAAATGATTCCGCCACCCCAGGGTAAAGGAAAACCCGGCCTAACCCCCGCGCCCCCCGCTTTTTCGCCATCAAAAAAGGTCCGGGCCCTCTCAAGCCGGGGCCTTCTTTGAGCAACCCTCTGTTTTTCACCCAGCGTTTGCCCAAAATGCCGCCTTTGCCGTAAACGCATAAGAAAGGGGCAAAAAACCTTTTAATTTGGTTTCAACCCCCACCAACAATTTTCTAGTCACATGCAGCGAATGCAGGGATTTGAAATGGGGGAACCCCTTTCCCAAAAAAAAGGCCAGCCCCGGACCCCGAGCCTCCAACCACTGTCACACCCTCTTCTCCGCCCCCCTCCTCCCCCTGCCCCCAAAACCAAGCGTTTCCTCACTGCCCATTTCCTCAGACCCCATGATCGGGAAACCCAACCCCTCCGCTTCAGCCTCCACCGCCGCCCGAGTAAAACCAGCACCACCAGAGACCCTCCTACCCTTTTCTCCTTCCGCCATTTGAGGGACCTTAAACGCCGTACGGGGCCTCTACACCACCCTTTCTGTCTTCCGGGTTTGGGAGCAGAAAAAAACACTTTAACCCCAAACCCCAATCCCAAAGCCAAAAGCCTAAAACTTCGGCTTTGCCGGGTTTTTTTCCCTTTGGAAATGGGGCCTTTCCTCGGGGTTGGCCCACAGAGGGGTTTTTCCGCCACGTCATGGCCCTCGTTTTCCCCCCAAAAACCAATGCCGAGCAGGCTTTTTCCTTTTTGCCAGAAAAAAGCCGTCCCTGCCCTGGCCACCAAAGGAAAAACTAAAATTTCAAGCGCGTTGTCTCCCTCTGTTCCGGAAAAGTCCATCCCACCACCGACACATGGACAAGTAAGCAGGGCCCAAAGGCCCCGCTAAATTCTTTAAACAGCTCACTGGGTGACTGGGGGGATGTTCTTGGGGTTTAAACGGTGGTTTCTCAGGCCCCCGGCCCCAAACCTTTTTAAAAATCGAAAGGGAGGGTGCAGGGTTTTTTTCCCCCCCCAAGGTCCTCTGGGGGCATCACTTCCCAAGACCCCAAAGGCCGTGTTGAAATTAATCCCCCCTTTGGGGGCCGTCCACACACAGGCAGGAGCGGGTGGAGGGCCTAACAACGACCCCCGGGGGCGTGGCTGGGTGACAAGAACCTTGTGCCAGGCAAGGTGGTGTGCGAAAGGGGCCCGAAATTTTGTTTGGTTTGCCCTTAAAAAGGGTTGGTTTGGAGCACACCCCTTCCCTTTGGCACATGTCATAAAACCTTTTTCCTTTCCAAAAATTTTTCTGAAGACTCCCCGGGTCGGGACGGGCCTGCTGAAAAAAGGCTCGGGGCTGGGGGTTCGCATTTCCGCCTTCGCAACCCTTCCCCCCCGCCTGGCTGCGTTGCGGGCGTCAGCTGGGCCTCCCGTTCAACCGTCTCATTTTTTGCCCTGGCAACCGCCGGGAAAATTCCCAAAACCCCCACATGCTCCAGCGATTGGGGCAGCAGCGCAATCCCCCAAATTAGGGCAGAAACGAATGACACATGGCCTGACAACAGCCGGGAAGGACCTCGGGGTTTGAACCACCGAGAGTGGAGGCAGGGGAAAGAGCTCTGCACCATCCTTGCCAGTTTTGAAAAGCCAACCCAAAAATTTTCAGTGCGGACAATGCCCTTGTCAGCATTACATTGGGGGTGATCCTTTTTCTGGGAAAGACGTTGGAAAACTTCCCGAAACAACCCGGTTTCCCGCCAGCGGGCGGAGGGGGAACGACACAGATGCGGACACGGAAGCCTTTCTCTCCGTCAAAAAAACAAGGGCCCGACAGTTTCACAATTTCATCGGGCCCTTCCCTTAGGCCCGTGGGTTTGGGGGCCAACTAGTGCAAAGGGGGCCAACAGCTCTCAGGTGCATCATCTCAGGCAAGGGCAGGGGTGTGTTGAAGCTGGGGCCGGAGGGAGCGGAGGAGGAGGAGGAGGTATTACCCAGACACCGATGTTACCCGGGCCCCCCTGCCTTGGGGGAAAAAGGTTTGGGGGCGAATTTTTAGGCGGAGGAGGGAAATGAGGAAGATTTAGTTGCTGTGCCCCTCGCCCCCGAGGCTTGGGAAATAAAGGGTCCATCTCTCCCCATGAGTGCCTTTAAAGCTCCCCTTTCCCCCAAAATGACCTCGCATTAAGGGATCAAAAAAACAACAGTTACTGGGGGGCCACCCCCCCTGGATCCCCGGTTTCAAAACCCAAAAAACAGCCCCTTTCCTTCCACCCACCCAAAAAAAAAGAGTTAAAAATGCAGGGAAAAGGAGACCTTTCTTTATTGGATCAACTGGAACAACTGTTGCGTCTGCTTTCACCTTTTTCCCAAAAGTCACGGTGGAAAAACTCGCGACGTGACAGCAGTAGAGGGGCCAAGTAGGCGTAGCGGCAAACACCGGGAAGGTGGCAGAACCTAAAAGGGTGACCTTTTGGCAATCTTTGTTTACCACCCTTTTACCAAAAGCAAAGGGAATGCAGGGGAAACATCCAACACACAGAGAACAGCTTAAATCAGGGAAAGACAACTTTCGTCTCCCAAAACCCATGTTTTTTTCATGTGGTTTCCCGGGCCCAAAAGGGCTTCTGGTTATCCAAAATGGGCGAATTTTCCCGACGGCTCGGGCACGCCATAGAGGTTTTTGTCCTGCCCAGGGACCCCCCGTCATAAACTGAGCGACCCCCAGGCACCGCTTTTTGGGGGAGCATTAAAAGACAAACCCCCGGGGTTTTCCCCAGATAATGTTGGGTCCCTTTTAAATTTCATCAAGATAAAAACAGGGATGGATTTTCTGATGATGTTGGGGGCCCCAATTGCCGAGGGGCAAACCCATTTTGTTTTTCCCAGTCTACTTCAATTTCCCTTTTTTAAAAAGAAAAAATCCCCTTGAAAACCTTTTTTTTTAAAATTTAAACATTTTTTTACTGCAATTTTTAAATTTTCTTTTCCCAACATTTTCCCTTTTGCTGGTTTTTTTCTGTGAGGGGACTGTAAAAGAAAAGCAAGGTTTTTAAGACAACACCGTAATTTCCCTTTACCCCACTTTATCTTAAGAAGTTTTCGCAATTTTTCAATGTTTTGAGGTTTATGTTTCTGTGAGAAAACAGAAAAAATCAGGGGCCTTTGGAAAAAGAAATGTGGCTTCTAAGTGGATTTCTCCCCCCCAAAAATTTTTTTAATAGGCTGAGAAATCATATTTTAAAATTTTTTTTGGGGGCATGTAAACTGTGAGATAAAAGCAAAAATCATGGTCCTTTGGGAACAGAAATGTGGCTTTTTAAGGGGGCTTTCTCCCTCAAATTTTTTTAAAAAAGTGGCTGAAAAGTCATTTTTTAATTTTTTTTGGGCAGGGTGCTTTGAAAATTTCAGCAATACTACAGGTCCTAATTATAAAAAAATGTTTTTTTTTCTAACAGACATTTTTTCTTTACAATTGACCAAAGTGGGGTCAAGGGTCCCCCCCTTTGAAATTTTTTTGGGGGGATTTTTTCTGTGACAGCAGCATACTCCCGGGCCTATTCTAAAAAAAAAGTTTTTTTCTAACAGACATTTTTCTTTCCCAATTTCAAGATGGCTCAAGGGTGATGGTGCGTCAGAAACAGAATAGGAGGACAAATGTTTTTTGGGGCACATATTGCAAAATGAAATTGTTTTTTCAAGATCTTTAACATTTGCTATCCCAAACCCGTATTAAAACCCAAACCCATTTAATACAATAAAAAAAGAGAAACAAAACATTGGGGGGATTTCCCTCCTATTTTAAAAATGTTTTTTCTAGAATTAAAGTACTAAAAAACCCTTTCATGTAAAAAAATAGGGTGTTTAAAAAAAATTTCCCCTGAATTTTTACAAAGGGGGGTACAAGGGAAAAAATTTACCAGATGTATGTTTATTTTAAGGACATGGAGTATGGGGCCGGACAAGAACCAAAATTTCAGAGACCATTTCCCTTTCCCGCACGTTGAGTAAAATGAGAAAAAGAATGGGCCCAAAATAAAGGGCAAAAAGGGTGTTTAAAAGGGGGCGTTAACCCCCCGTAAATTTTCCCAAATGAAGCTCAATTGGTCCACACTCATACGGGGGGGCAAAACGCTACCCCGGTATTGACTGTTTTACAGAGGAAGGCTGGAGTTTTTCAAAACTTCCCCTTCCGCAATCTGCTTTAGCACGACAAATTTTTTTGTTGCTGCTCATCAGGGGATTTTACCTGCCCTGTTAATAGATGACGGGCGCCGCCTTGGGCTTTTACCGCACCCCTGTAACCGGGCCCCGGGTATGCTGTGGCCCAGGAAAAGGTTTTAGTCAATGTCCAGTTTAACTAAAATTGGGGGTTTAAAGACTCCTTTTTCCGGCACTTTTTTAAAAAGTGGGGGGCCCTGCAGGTTTGGGGGGTCATGCGTGGCCCAGGGCAGGGAAATTTTAATGTCCAGTGAAAAAAAAAATTGGGGGGGTTTAAAAAAACCCTTTTTCCGGGATTTTTTAAATTTGGGGGCATGCAGGTTTTTTGGGGTCATGCTGTGGCCCAGGACAGGGGATAGTCAATGTCCTGAAACTAAAAAAGGTGGTTGAAAAGACTTTCCCTTTTTTCCCGCACTTTTTTTAAAGTGGGGGGGCCCTGCAGGTTTTTGGGGCTCATGCTGGGGCCCAGGACAGGGATTAAATTTAAAAAGTCCAGGAAACAAAAAAGGGGGTTTTTTAAAACTCCTTTTTTCCCCACTTTTTTAAAAAGTGGGGGGCATTTCGGTTTGGGGGGTCCCTGCTGTGGCCCAGGAAAAGGTATAGTTTAATGTCCCCGTGAAAAATAAAATGGTGGTTGAAAACTTTCCCTTTTTTGGGACTTTTTTTAAAAGTGGGCGTCCCTGCAGGGTTTTGGGGGTCATGCTGTGGCCCAGGACAGGGAAAGTCAATGTCCAGTTTAAACAAAATGGGGTTGAAAAACTCCTTTTTTTCCCGGGAAAATTTTTTAAAAGTGGGGTTTATGGGGAAGTTTTGGGGGGCATGCTGCTTTTTTTCCCGGGCAGGGATAAATTTAAAGACCAGTTCAAGTAACATGAATGGTTTAAATCATACTGCCTTCTGGCACTTTTTTAAATTTTTGGGTTTATGCAGGTTTAAGGGTCCCGGCCGTGGTAAAAAGACAGGGGTAGAAATGGTCCCGTGACTTTTTTTCTTTTGACTTTTAAAAACCTAATTGTTGCCCCAAAAGCATGTATCCATTTGACCCGTTTTTTGGATGTTTAATTTTTAGCTTTTTTCCACCTTGTTTGGGGGTAAAAAAATGAAGGTTTTTGCTCTCCCCCTAAACTTTAATGGTCATCCCCGCCCTAATTGATTCTTCCCCTATCGAAAAAACCCTTTTCATAGCGGCCGACTATCGACTAAACGATCGATCTCGATAGCCCCCAAACCCAAACGCTCAAACAAATGATGAGTTTTTTTTGCTGGGAAACTTAAAGGGAAAGGGCCCCCATTGGGAGTGGCCGACCAGGGGAGGGGCATCGTATAAACCTGGAAAAAAGAAAGGGGCCTGGCCCGTGCATTCAGAAGATTGGGGGAGGGGGTAGTTTGCACAGAGGGAGAATGATAAGCAAGGATTTACAGTAGTCGAGACAAGAATGAATAAGAGCAACAATGAGAGTTTGAGTTGAGAGTTCAGTTTTAGTAAGGTTTAGTTTAAGATACAGGGAGGACATGATGTCAGAGACAGCAGCAAGACAGTCACTGGGGTTTTGTAGCAGGGCGGGAGTGATGCCCCCAGAAGAAGTGTATAGTTGAGTGTCATCAGCGTAGAGATGGTACTGGAAGCCAAATCTGCTGATGGTTTGTCCAACAGGGGTTGTGTAGATTGAGAAGAGGAGAGGACCAAGAACAGATCCCTGAGGAACCCCGACAGCAAGAGGAGAGGAGGTAGAACCTGCAAATGAGACACTGAAGGAGCGGTTAGAAAGGTAAGATGAGAACCATGCGAGAGCGGTGTCCTGGAGACCAATGGCGCTGAGCATGCTGAGGAGAAGTTGGTGATCAACAGTGTCAAA
Source organism: Phyllomedusa bahiana (assembly GCA_025379985.1). Classification (NCBI taxonomy): domain Eukaryota; kingdom Metazoa; phylum Chordata; class Amphibia; order Anura; family Hylidae; genus Phyllomedusa; species Phyllomedusa bahiana. Next base: position 5,126 of record JAODAL010013735.1, on the reverse strand, counting down.
AGCTGCAGAGAGATCCAAGAGAAGCAGCAATGAGTAGTTGCCCTGAGATTTAGCAGTGAGGAGGTCATTGAGGAGACTTTAGTTAGAGCAGTTTCTTTGGAGTGTAGGGTGCGGAAACCTGATTGTAGAGGATTGAGAAGAGAGTTAGCAGAGAGATAGCGGATCAGGCGAGAGTAGACCAAGCGTTCCAGGAGCTTAGAGATGAAGAGCAGGTTAGAGTGGTCGGTAGTTGGCAGCGCAGAATGGGTCCAGAGAGGGCTTTTTCAGTAAAGGAGTTATAACAGCGTGTTTAACCCCTTAACGACCCTGGACGTATGAGTACGTCCCAGGGCCGCTAAGGGGCTTTGCAGGGGAATCACTCGGCGACCCCCCCGCACAGCCGGCGGATGTTAGCGCCGGATTGCCGCTAGCACCCGGCAGTAACAGCGCCTGCGGGTGGCGCCGCCCGCTGGTGTTGTTTAACCCGTCAGACACCGCGGCAAAGATGGCCGCGGCGCCTGAATGAATGACGATCGGTGCTGCGCACCGATCGTTAGGGTCATCGGCACCGTCGACCGGACACGGCAGTGGGGAGCTCTGTGAACGCTCCCGTCACTACTATGTCCCGGTTTGCCCCACTTCCGGACGTAGACAGGAAGTGGGGAAACTGCCATCTGTGTACACCCTACTGCATTGCCTATGCACTGCATTAGGCTTTATTAACAATAATCGCGCTCCCTAGTGGTCAAGCACCCTAGGGGGACTCAATGTTACAGTGAAAAAAATAAAAAGTATTAAAAGTTCAAATCACCCCCCTTTCCCCATTTTACATTTTATAAAATCATTAAAATAATAAAAAAGTTACACATATTTGGTATCGCCGCGTCCGATCTATAAAAATATAACATCATTTATCCCGTACACTGAACATCATAGAAGAAAAAAATTCCAAAACCCCAAAAATTGCGTTTTTGGTCATTTTACGTCACTCAAAAAATGGAATAAAAGTGATCAAAAAAGTCGCATGCATTCCAAACGCTAACGATAAAAAGTAAACTTCAGCCCACAAAAAATGCCCTCACTGACTTCCGTAGGTGTTAGTACAAAAAGGTTTTTGGTCCGGAAAATGGCGCCGCAGCAACAATTTCAAAAAAGAAAATGTTTGGAATTTTTTTAACGATACCAAAAACATAACGGAAACCCTACATGTTTGGTATTGCCAGATGTTTATCAACCTGTAGAATACAGAGAACACATTATATTTACCGAAGACTAAACGCCATAAAAGCAAAACACCAGGAAACATGGCGAAAATATGTTTTTTTCACAATTTGTCCCACTTGGAATTTTTTTGCGGTTTCCCAGTATATTCTATAGTACGTGAATAACACCATTAGAAAGTACATCTTGTCCCGCAAAATAAAAGCCCTCATATGTCTATGTAGGTGGACAAATAAAAAAAGTTATGGCTCTGGGAAGGCGAGAAGGGAAAAACGAACGGGTCAACAAAAAAAACCAGCCTTAACCTTAAGGGGTTAAAGGAAGATGGAAAAATCCCAGTGGAGAGAGAAAGGTTACAGATTGCAGTTATGTGAGCGAGGACAGCTGGAGAAATAGACTGGACAAGGTGGGAGGGAATTGGGTCACTAGAGCAGGTGGTGGGGCACGAAGACAAGAGAAACCTGGATACTTCTTCTGTGGTCGGGTCAAGAACTGAGAGTAAGCTGGGGGATGTGTGGGGAGGGACCAGATGGGTGCTGCTTGGGGTTTGAGATGAGATGTTTTGCTGGATTCTGTCAATTTTCTCTTTGAAATGAGTGGCCAGGTCTTCAGCACAGAGGTCAGTGAACCGGGGCTGAGCTTTAGGCCTGAGAAGGGAGTGGAAGGTGTCAAACAGGCGTTTAGGGTTGTTGTGTAAGGTTGAGATGAGGGAGGTGAAATATTTTTGGCACAATGCAGGGCAGAGTGGCATGTCCTGAGCATAAATTTGTAGTGGAGAAAGTATGCAGGTAGCTTTTGATTTCCCTCCACAGACGCTCCGCACACCTGGAACATCGCTGCAGAAGGCAAGTCTGAGGCGTGTGCCAAGGCTACCGGCGCCTGACTCTGGTGGTGCGGTGTGTGAGCAGCGCCAATATGTCCAGGGTGGCTGAGAGAGTTTCATTATATTGTTTGGACGCCAGGTCAGGGCAGGAGAGGGAGGAGATTGGGGGCAGTGAGGACTGTATGGTGTCTGTAAAATCCTGAGGTTCATGGAGCGATATTCTGAACGGGTGACGGGCAGGTGTGTCCAGAGATGGGTGAGAATTAGTAATAGTGAAGGAAATAAGATTGTGATCAGAGAGAGTATACAGAGAATTATTAAAGTAAGAGATTGAGGAACGGTTACAGAAAACCAGATCTAGAGAGTTCCCATCCTTCTGGGTGGGAGAGTCAGTAAACTGCGAGAGGCCTAGAGAAGATCTTAGTGAAAGGAACTGAGAGGCAGAGGGAGACATGGGGTCATCAATGGGGATGTTGAAATCCCCCATGAGTGTGGGTATTTCAGTAGAGAGGAAATGAGGAAGCCAGGCATCAAAATGATCCAGAAACTGGTGGGGAGAGCCAGGGGGTTTGTACACAACCGCGACTCTGAGAGAAAATGGCCAAGAGAGTCTGAGGGTGTGGACCTCAAAGGGGGGGGAAAATGAGGAGGGTGCGGAAGGAAATGACCTGGTAAGGTGCAAATGTGGAGAAAAAAAGTATGCAACTCCTCCCCCCTTTCCTTTTTTCAGGTCTGGGGGTGTGAGTGAAGTGCAGGCCGCCATAGGTGAGGGCAGCAAGGGAAGCGGTGTCAGAGTGCTGGAGCCATGTTTCAGTGAGAGCGAGGACATTGAGGGAGTTAGAGAGGAACAGGTCATGAACAGCAATGAGTTACCGTCAGATCGGGCGTTCCACAGAGCAGATTTAAAAGGGACTGGAAAAGATGTACAGCGAATAGCAAGTGTACAATCTATTAGTAGATGTGTATATGGAGTCCTGTGTACAGTGTATGAGTACATGTATATATGGAGTCCTGTGTACAGTGTACGAGTACATGTATATATGGAGTCCTGTGTACAGTGTACGAGTACATGTATATAGGGAGTCCTGTGTACAGTGTGAGTACATTTGTATATGGAGTCAAGTGTACAATCTATTAGTACATGTGTATATGGAGTACTGTGTACAATCTATTAGTACATGTATATGTGGAGTCCTGTGAACAGTATGTAAGTACATGTGTATATAGAGTCCTGTGTATAGTGTATGAGTACATGTATATATGGAGCCCTGTGTACAGTGAGTATATGTGTATATAGAGTCCTGTGTACAGTGTATGAGTACATGTGTATATAGAGTCCTGTGAACAGTATGTAAGTACATGTGTATATAGAGTCCTGGTAAGGTATGGTACATGTTATATGGACCCCTTGTACAGTGATATTGTGTATATAGAGTCCTGTGTAAGTGTATGGTACTGTAAGGGGGAGTCCTGTTACGGTCAGTCATGCTTGTGGAGCCCCTTATCAATCATTATACATAATATTTTTGTGTACAATCTTAAGTACATGTTTTTTTCGTCCGTGTTGAAAATTAAAAGGGGCCTTTTACAGGTTTAGTACAGTTTTAAACAAGCCTGTGTCAACATTAACATATATAGGGGGATCCAGTGTAGAATCATTCCCCAAAATAATCCCCGGCCCACTTTAGTAGTACACCGCCCAATGCTCGTTAACACTTAATTTTAATAGCCAATCACATGGCGCAAAATCAGTGCATTTAGGCAGTAGACATGGTCAAGACAATTTCATTAAAAAGGCATCAGAGGGGAAGAAAGGTGATTTGATGCCTTTGGCGTGGCAGGGTTTTGTTGGTGCCAAAGGGGCTTTTTCTAGTATTTCAGAAACTGCGATCCCGGGTTTTCACGCACAACCATCTCTGGGGGGTTTAAAGAGAATGCCAAAAAAAAAAAAAGAAAAACACCCATGAGCGCAGCCCGTGGGCAAATACCTTTTGATCCCAAGGTCAAAGGAAAGGTCAGACGGTTCGAGCTGATAAAAAGGCAAACAGTACTCAATAGCCACCCTTTACAACCAAGTAGGGGGAAGAGAACCTGAAGAAACAGAAAAGGCAAATTTTGAGGAGATGGTACACGCGGGAAGATACCCCGGGGTCCCCACCCTTTAGCTAAGAAAGGAAATGAGGTCCAATTTGCCCAAGCTCATCGAAATTGGACAGTAGAAGATTTGAAAAAAGTTTGCCTGTCGATGAGTCTCGATTTTTTTGCTGCGAATTCGGTGTAGGGTCAAATTTGGGGTCAAAAATGAAAACAGGAAACCCTCCTGCCTTGTTTTAACGGTTTCAGGGTGGGGGTGGTGGTGTCATGGTGTGGGGAAAATTTTCTTGGCACTCCCTTTGGGGCCCCCTTTTCCAATTGGCACGTTGCAATGCCCCAGCCTTTTCCCAGTATTGTGCTGACCTGCCCCTCCTTATGACCACAATGACCCACTCTGATGGTATTTAGGGGATAATGCGCCTGTCCCTAAAGGGGGGGAACATCTCAGACTGGTTTCTTGAAAATGAAATGAGTTACGTATCAAATGGCCTCCACGTCACCCGTCTCAACCAATAGAGCATCTTTGGGGTGTGGTGGGAAGGGAGATTCGCATCATGGGGGGGGGTGCAGCCGACAAATTGCGGAATGTGTGTGCCTCATGTCAAAATGGACCCAAAAACTCTGAGGAAGGGTTCCGAAACCCTTTTTGAATCTAGCCACGAAAATTGAGGCGTTTTTGAAGGCAAAAGGGGGTCCAACCCTTACAGCATGGTGTACCTAATAAAGTGGCCCCTGAGTGTATATTGGATGTACAAACGTTCAGTAATATACACGGGGGTGCAGTGTAGAAATTATTTTACTGTGTATAAAGGAGCCCCTTTTACATTGGTCATGTATATTGGAGTCAGGTACAAAACTATTAGAACATAAATTTGGGGTCCAGGTACAATCTTTATTAATAAAAATTTTAGGCAGTGTACAATCTAATAGTACATGTGTATATGCAGTCCCGTGTTGAGTATATAGAGTCCTGTGTATATGTGGAGTGTAGTGTACAATCTATTGTACA
>JAODAL010013734.1:0-90138 GCA_025379985.1 Phyllomedusa bahiana | reverse complement strand
TTCCTCGTCCTCTCCCTCCATGTGCTCCCCCCCTCTTTGCTCGCTTACCACCGCTTTTTCACTCCATTTTTCAGAAATAAAAAAATTTTTGAGAGGTAGGGAAATAGTTTTAAAATTCTTATTAAAAAAGACACAATCACAGCTATTCTCAAATCCCTCAAATCAAAACAAAATTCTGGATTCAAATTTAACTGAAAAGGTTTCTATCAAAAATCTGGACTGGGCAAAAGTCCAAAAAACACGTATCGTTATTTTTGATATAATAAAGGGTTTTTTTTTGCCCCTTTTCCCCTGGGGTGAATAAGAATTGTGTTTTAAGATTTACTAGAGGGCCGTCAATGACGGTGGTGGCAAAAAAAACCGTAACTGGGTTTTCGTAGATAAAACTTTTTTTTGGCAACAAAAAACCCGTGCTACTACAGATTGTGGTTTGAAATTTTAAAAGTCAAGGGGGTTTCAAACCGGGTAATAAAAATTAACACCTTCGAAATGTTTTTTGTTAAAAAATGGATTTTGCCCCTAACAAAGAGACCGCATTACTGAATGTGTATCCAAAAAAAATTTAGGTGCCCAATATAAAATTAAATAGAAAAACTGTTAATAATAAAGATTTTCCCCACTACAATGTCTACACTAATCTTGGTGAATTTTATCCAGTGTTCTTTAAGATAGAGCTTGTCTGGTTCGCCCGGGGGCCCCCCCCCCCCCCGCCCCCCCCGGGAATTTACGTGGTAATTCTCTTTAAATTCTCTAGCTAATACATAAAAGTTAAAAACCCTAATCTAACTAAATTGGGAAAGGGATACAGCTAATAAGAGGTTTCTCTGTGCAGAAATAGAAAATTTTCGCTGACTGTTTGGCCACAGGCAGAAGCAGGTCCTACCCCAAAATAAACCTGAGAGACACGAGGTGAAAAAACCGTTTTATGAAAAAAGGTCATGTGATTTTTTTCCCCCAAACGAACCATACACTCCCAGTCCCTGAATTGCACCAAAATCTCACCCTGCCTATTTTGTAATTTATTTTCTGGCCCCCAAAATTACAGAAAAGCCGAAAAAGGGCGATTTAATAATGAGCACAATTTTTAAACCTTAATTTTGATATTGGGGAAATTTTGATACCTAAAAAACCTTTCCCATTCAACTTTGTCGAAAAAAAACGCTCAACACTACTCATTGGGAAAAGTTTTCTGATCACCTCCCTCCCCCAAAATCTAAACAGGAATTTCCCCCATCTTTAAATTCTGGGCCCATCTTCTAAAAGAGTCCCCTTTTCTCAAGTAAACGACATTTTCCCTAAGAACTTTTTAAAAAACCGGATGTGGTTTTTGCTGGGCAGACCTAGAAGTATCAAAAACTGTTGACTGGAACTCCTTCCTATAATTTCTCAGCGTTTTGGAGAAAACTTGAATTTGGGCAAAAAACCCAAAAACCAACTTTTAATAAATTTATCCTTTTTTCCGTGAGAGGCGAAAAACCCGTTTTCTATCTATAACAATCCCAACCCGGGGTTTCTCCACCCCGTGCCCAAATCTTAAATTCAAAATTTTCCTGCCCCTCAAGAATTCCGGATGCTCCCAGAGATGCAAGCTTAGACATAAAAATGGAAGGGCCCCTCAGCTTTCCTCACTGCCTTCCACGTTGCAAGTGTATCCTTAATGATTAAAGATTTGCGCAGATGTTTAGGAAGAGATGAAAACCTTGTGTGTATCTTCCCTGCCATTTAGAACTGTATTAACCCCTTAACGACCCTGGGTGTATGAGTACGTCCCAGGGCTGCTCAGGGGCTTTGCAGGGGGATTGCTCCGCAACCCCCCCGCACAGCCGGCGGGTGTTAGCGGTTGACCGCAGCTAACACCCGGCGGTAACAACGCCGGCGGGTGGCTCCGCCCGCTGGCGCTGTTTAACCCATCAGACACCGCGGCAAAGATGGCCGCGGCGTCTGAATGAACACCGATGGGTGCCGCGCACCGATCCGACGACCGGACACGGTGGTGGAGAGCCCTGTGAAGGCTCCCGTCACTTACACTGGCCAGTTTGCCCCACTTCCGTCCGCAGACAGGAAGTGGGGAAACCGCCATCTTTGTACACCCTAATGCATTACCTATGCAATGCATTAGGTTGTATTAACAATCGCGCCCCCTAGTGGTCAAGCACAGTAAAAAAAAAGTATTAAAAGTTCAAATCACCCCCCTTTCCCCTTTTTACAAATAAAATCATTAAAATAATAAAAAAGTTGCACATATTTGGTATCGCCGCGTCCGAAAAAGTCCGATCTATAAAAATATAATTTATCCCGTACGCTGAACACCGTAGAAGAAAAAAAATTCCAAACACCAAAATTGCGTTTTTTGGTCATTTTACGTCAATCAAAAAATGGAATAAAAATGATAAAAAAAAGTCGCATGCATTCCAAACTACTAGCTTTAAAAATTTCACTTCAGCCCGCAAAAAAGGCCCCCTCATTGACATCCGTAGGTGTTAGTACAAAAAAGTTATTGGTCGCACAAAATGGCACCGTGGCGCAAATTTCAAAAATAGAAAATGTTTGGAATTTTTTTTACGGTACTAAAACATATCGGAAACCCTACATGTTTGGTATTGCCGGATGCATAACAACCTGTAGCATACAGATAATACATTATATTTACAGAAGATTGAACGCCGTAAAAGCAAAACCCCCGCAAACATGGCGAAAATACATTTTTTTTTACAATTTGTCCCACTTGGAATTTTTTTGCGGTTTCCCAGTATATTCTATAGTATAGTGAATAACACCATTAGAAAGTACATCTTGTCCCGCAAAATAAAAGCCCTCATGTCTATGTAGGTGGAAAAATACAAAAGTTATGGCTTTCAGAAGGCAAGGAGGGAAAAACGAACGTGTCACCAAAAAAAACCGCCGGGTCCTTAATGGGTTAAAGTCTCCTCCCATTATTTTCAACAACATAGTATCTGCCAAGAGAGCATCAGACAACTTCCGCAAGAATCCTGATTGATTCTCGTTCGGACAATAGATATTATAAATATGTAAGGTTTCTAAATGGTTCGTTAGGGTTACCCTATGCTTTCTGCCGATATCATCTTTATCTTGGTCTAAAATCTGGTACTTCAAATTCTTGTTTATCAATGTTATAACCCCTGCTTTGGAGTCTTTAGCGGGAGAGCCTAGGACTTCCTCCACCCATAGCTTTTTCAGAAGTCGGATACCTCCAAGTGCGTTTCCTGGAGCAATGCGAGATCCGCCCTTAACCGTTTTAGGTGCCTAAGAACCATCATACGCTTAAGAGGCGACCAGATCCTTTTACATTCCATGTTACGACTCGCATAGTATAATTAGAATCATAATGTTATCTGACTGCAGCAAAACCCTTAAACTTTCCCTCAACATTAAGAACAGAAAAAATGCACATCTTAACGTGGAATCAAGCAATAGCCTGGTTCCTAAGAATATAGTGCTATGGGACTTCCTTTTTTCCGGGATATAGGAAACCATTCTCTAACTATACGGAATCGGTAGCCCACATGACCTCCCATTCAACGTCTGCGAGGTAACCCTTGCGGGACCCAAGAATTTCCAGATAATATACAGTCCTAAAAAAAATCCCCAAGTCTCTGGGTTTCATGACTAAGCTTAAAGCATAGTGTTCAAAATACTGCAACTTGTGAACCATAGCCAACAACTACCCCAAATAATGCCCTTTTATTTCCGAAATGGCTTAGGAAGCCCTTACTTAAGAGAAAGTTCCCAAGGAGTGGGTGCAGTCCTCGGGTAGCATCTTCTGTATCCAATTTTTGTTTCTTCTCCCTCTTCTACCGGTCCATAGAATGGTATCTTTGGGTGTCACTGTGCTGTTGACCATCAACGAGAACCACCTAAGGCCAAGTCCATCCACTGCCGATTGAGGATCTTGGAAAAAGAGAGGGGGCCCATCCGCTGGGAAAACTTTTAGGGTAGCAGGATACAAGAGTGAATTTCCTCTGTGTTCTGTGGAGTTCTGAGCAAATCGCTGAGAATGCCCTTCTTTGTCTGCCGCAGAAAAGTCGGCGAACAGCAAGATTCTAGATCCGTGTAGTTCTATACCCAAGCTTTTTGCTCGATATGCCGATAGAATTTCTGCTTTATCGGAATAGTCCAGGTACTTGCAGATGGCAGGTCTGGGCCTTTTACTGAGTCTTCCTCGCATCGGTAGTCTCTCTCCTCTCTTCCCCCCCCCCCCCCTCCTTTCAGGACCCAGTCTGTGGGCTCTCTCTACCTTGCACTTTCGAAGAATGCCCAGATATTGCGGTATTTCAGTCTCGCACAGATGTAACAGAGCAGTAGCAGACAGGGTGTCAGGAACACCAATTAACTTAAGATTGCTCCACCGTGACCTGTTTTCCAGATCATCAACTTTTTCACACAGTTTCCTATTATCTTTGGCCATTTCTTGCAATTGGAACTGACGGTCTTCTATATCCTTTTCATTGCCAAGAATCCGTTCCTCCGCATCTGCCAGTCGTTCGTCATGCTGTGCCACAGTCCCCTGCAGATCTTTTAATGTTAAACCAATGGTGCTGGTCAATGAAGCTTGCAGGTCGGGCAATAATAACTTTGGCCACCTCCAGTGCAATTTGTTTTAACTCTGAGATAGCAAAGTGCGATGTTGTTGATGAATCCAACTCGGATAGGGTAGGAGTAGAGGACTCTGAGAAATGCAAGGTGTCCATGTCAGGTTGGTCACGAGATGGTGCCATTTCACCTTTTTGATTTTTAAGTGCGCTCTGTGTTTTAGCAGACATTTTCACTAGATATTTGCCCATTTATTCTTCTGGAACGTTAGACTTGAAAGGGCAGCAAGAGACAACCGACGAGGAGAGGACTGATAAAATGCTTTACAGAATGTCAACTTGTTGAGACAGGATAGTTCTCGGCTGGTATAGTGCTCTGATTTTCACCAGTGATATGCCATCAGTGTAGATCTCAATAAATTTTTGTTAGCAGTATCATGCTGCACTGCCAGTAGGAGTATAACTCATAGGATTCAGAAGAGCATAACTTGTGGCAGACAACATCAAGGGGTGATTATGATGATTATAGCTCAGACATGGGCTTCCGCTGCATACATGGAGCATGCAGCCAGCAGCACATAGGATATAGTATATGGACTTTGTAGCCTAGTAGCCAATAGATCAATTGCAGCAGCTCTGTCTTTCAGCCCTGTGTCCAATACATTAGTCCCAGCAGCTTCTGCACCCAATTATACTAAATGCTGGTACAGGTGGATGTTCCAGAGCATGACCCTGAGCTCTGTTGCCAGCTTAGAGCGGTATGTCCCCCGCAGAGATCTCTGCCTACTCTCAGCAGCCGCCTCCTGCTCTCAAAATGGCGGATGCCATGCGCCCTCCAGGCTCCCCTCTGCTGTTATGCCGCCTACCGCCTCTTCAGAGCGCCGTGCCCGCAGGTAAAGTAAACCGCCGTGCTCCCCGCACCTTCCGATGCCACCGGGGATTGTCACATGCCACGGTTCCCGCGATATTCACTGCGGAGGAGCGTGGTCAGCCGGAGCCTCCGCTATCCGCTCCCTAGCATCGCGGAACAGGAAGTCCATCCCACTTTTCTTGAAGGGTGCCCCTCAGCTCATTGAGGTTCAGGTGTACAGAGTTACGAGCTTCTACACGGCGACTTGGCTAATCCCACAGATTTTCGAAGAGGTTCATGTATGGAGAAGGCCACTCTATTTGAGGTAACCCAGTCTCCCAACAGCTGGTCCCTAATGGTGTGACCTCGATGAGCAGTCGTACATGAAGATGAAATTAGCCCTGTGTTGCTCATGCAGAGGCACAATGAATGGATTAATGATGTTATTCAACTAGTAGAGCTTTGTCTCTGAACTATTCACAAATTGTAGGGCAGTTCTGTATGGACTAGACACACCTGCCCACACTTATACACCACCACCAAAGGCTCATCTGTGACTGGTGAATAGCGCTTTCCTTGACTTCTCCAGCATCGTTGGCGGCCAGCATTTTTTCTGCTCAGAGTGAATAGACTTACAGCACTGAGGACCACTGTTCCTTCTTCCAGCGTAGATGCTTCTTGGCCCATGCAAGATAATGGTGGTGTGGTCAGGTATTCTTGCCGGTTATCTAGCATGCCGACCACGCTGATGTAAACGGTTACAAATGGTCTGCTGAGACACTTGGTTACCTCTCATTTCCCTTAAATGTGCTTGGAGTTGTATGGTATTCATCATCATCCCGTTCCGCAGGGTATTGTTAGGCTATGTTCACACGGCTTAAAATGGGACGTATTTCAGTCCGTAATTACGCGCCGTAGTGCACGAATTACGGCTGGAATACGTCCCAGTCATTACGGTAATCCACAGTTCTCATAGAGAACTAAGGGTTACCTCTCCTCTCCCTGCTCTGTGAATCCGCCTCGGGGGGAGATAAGTGACATGTCATTTTCTAGCTGCGTATACGCGCCGCTAGTATTGATTGTCTATGGGCCGACATCTCGCCGGCCCGCCACTCCTTCCATGGCTCCCGCCCCCGTCCACACGGCGTAATTGCGGGCCGTAATTACGCCCCGCAAGTAAGCCGTGTGAACATAGCCTTACAATAAAGTGGACATCAGTGTGTGATGTAGCCAAAGGACAACTACTTCTTTGCCCTTCTATGACTCTTCCAGTCTCTCTGTAGCAACCTGCTGATGACACTCTAAGATCTGTGGCCTCTTCCCTCTTAGAGCATCCTGCTTGAAGCATCATAATGGCAAGGTGCTGTTGATCAATTATAAGCTGTTGTCTTGATCTCATCATGTAAAAATGTGAACAGTGTGATGAGGAAGACTGTTTAAATCGCAATTCAAATTGATCTAATATATGGGCGATTCAGGTATCAAACACCTGTTGTGAATTTTTCCATTAAACTCCTTGTTAGAGATCAGCAAGTTCTGCAAATAGTACTGAAGCATTGAACTGTTGGACATGTGCATTCTAAAGTAAAAAATGGTCTCAAGTAGTTAATTTAAAAATATTTTCAAGAACTTTTATGTTCATCCTGAAGTTTCTGTATTCAAAGCTTTATTAAAAACCTTAACATGTAAACATGAAGTAGGTAGCATGTAATGAAAAGAGACCAGGTTAAATATAACAGCAATACAAAATCATGGCAGTATCAGATGGGGTCATCTGCATTCACTTTATAGTAACATAGCAGAGGGAGCGGCATGGCAGCACCAATCATCCCAATTGGGAGCGACAGAAGTGAGGAAAGAGGGAGGGAAAGGGATTGGGAAGGAGAGGAGAGAGAGGAAGGGGGGGAGTAGAGAGGAGGGTTAGAGAGGGGGTGAGGAGTTGGGGGAGAGGGTAAGACGGGGGGAGGGGGGCGAAGGGAGGAGTGGAGAGAGGGGGAAGAGAAGATGGAGAGAGGGGGAGAAAAACATTTCCTCAATTCCGATGTAGGAGGGCTGAGCTGACATGCCAACCCAATGATAAAGTTTTTATTTGTGCAAACAGCAAAAAAAAAAAAACACATAAAGCCTCAATATCCCTCTAAAAGTCAATCAAAGGAGAGAAGGGATGAAGAGGGGGGGAAAAAAAAGAACAAAACCAAAAAGACAAACAAAAATCCCATAACAATCAGTGAGCAGAGAACTCGGTCAAAAGTAACAAATATCAAAGGCGAAATGTAACTAAGGGAAGGTCGGTCAAAGACAGCCAAGAGCCCAATGCACACCACCCATAGTAATCGTATTACATAAAGGGGAATGAACAGGGCAGAATAGGGGTCAGCCTCCACCACTTTAGCGGAAGGAGCGGTATAGATCCGTTTGACAAAAGTCGATCCAGTCACTCCATGTTATCCAAAACCGTCTGGTCTGAAGGGGAGAGTTGCTCCTAAACTCCTCTAGCCGCTGAAGCCTGTGGATCTCTTGGAACCAGGATGTAATAGTGGGGCACGTAGGTGACCGCCAAAGTCGGGGAATTACCGCTTTGGCTGCCAGAAGGAGGAACGATAGCAAATGAGACATGAGTGAGGGAGCAGATTGTGGTAACTCAAAAAGGAGCAGGCAGGCTGGATCGTTCCGGATCCTCAATCCAGTGATGGTTTGCGTTAAGTCTAACACCTTCCTCCAAAAGGGTTGAAGAGTCGGGCAACCCCACCAAATGTGAGACACAGTCCCTACCTCTCCCTGACACCTTCAGCAGATATTAGAGACTGCGGGGTAGAGGGAGTGAAGAAGTGAGGGGACCCTATACCTCGTGTGATGATTTTGTAGTTGAGCTCTTGGGCCCTTGACGAGACCGTGGATTTATGCGTGAGGTAGAAGGCTTTGTCCCACACTTTATCGGGGATCACTCTATCCAGCTCCCTCTCCCAGCTGCATTGGAAGGGTAATTTGTTTGTGTCAGGGGTGTTTAGCAGCTTGTATACCCTAGAAAGTACATGCCCCCCCGAGGAGTCTAGCAGGCACCATGACTCGAAAGGCGAACAAGGCCGCTGGAGTTCCAGGTTGTCCTTACACTTGTTGTAGAAGCTTAATAACTGGTAGTAGTTTAACCTGGAGAATGGGGTATCGGGAGAGTCACCTATTAATTTGCAGTACGAGCATAGGGAGTCTGAAGAGAGTACTGTCCCAAAAATGGACGAGGACAGTCGCTTTCCCCGTAGGCGAGCCATAGCAATGGATAGTGGGCCAGGGGTGGCCGGGTTCGCAATTAATGGAGTGAGGCGGCCTCCTGTACGAAATAGGTTCATTTTAGATGGAAAGGCTCTACAGGTCAGAACCGAGATTTGTGCTATTAAGGGAGTATTTCGAAGACTTTTTTGGGGAATAGCTTCATCCTGAAATTTCAACCTGCTCACTGAAGCCATTTTTGTGTAAAACACGCTACTTAGTTTTCAAGGAAATGATTATAGAGCAGGAAACTCTGGGCAGCTTTTGCCACAATCTCATTTCATACCCCCTGCATCCAGTTCTTCAGCTCTGTGTGCTCAGAAGGGGGCGTGTGTGATATGTTTGAATTGCATATCATGTGACCCTGCAGGATGACATCACCAGGCCTTTCTCTCTGTAGTCAAAGAAAGGTCTGTGTAGAACTGTAAGTAGCTACATTGTAGCTCAGAGGTAACATTTTTGTTTTACAGCACAAGAGTCCTTGGTTCAAATCTCTGCAGGAACTTAACCTATGGATTTTATTTCTCTTTATCAATGCACAGACCTCATTAAGGTTTCTTTTTTTTTATTTGCACTATGACTTATTACTAACTAGTCCAAAGGACAGGAGTAGAATGACCGCACCCAGAGTTTGAACACTCAGTAGCTACCTGAGAGGAGAGGTGATGTCTTAGCATGTGTGACCAGGACTGAGGAGCTCTCAGCCCTGGTCGTATCCCCTGGAGACAAGCTGTAAACAATGGATCACTAAAGGAGCAGCTAAAACAAACAGTCCAGAATTTTTAATAATAATAAATGGTGAAAATGTTTATTTAATTTTCAAACTCCTCACGTCAATTTTACTTCGTGGCAAAACCCCTTTAATACATGCTTTCCTGCAAAAGCTTCGGTATAACCTAACTAAACTGGTGACAACCATCTGTGTGCACTCAGAAAAGGCTGTCCTTGTTTGAGGCTACTAGGTTCATAAACGTCAAAAACTAGTTTCTGAAAAATATCTTTCTTGAGCCATAAAGATTTACAGTTGTGCTCACAAGATTAAAGACCACGGCAGAATTTTTGCTTTCTTGGCCTTTTTTCAGAGAATATAAATAACACACAAACTTTTTTTTCCACTCATGGTTAGTGGTTGGGTGAATCAATTTATTGTCAAACTACTGTTTTTTTCTCTTTTTAAATCCTAATGACAACCAAAAACATCCATTTGAAACCCGGCGAATTTTAAAACCTGCTGGATATTCAGCCTGGATTTTGCTATTGACAGCAAATCCGAAAACAGACTGCGGATTTTGGACACCGTTTTAACATTTGCTGTGTAGACATAGCCTTAAGGACATAGCATGTCTTTATCATTTCTAAATGCAGTTTATAATTGTGTATAGATGTTTTGGGAGTAAAACCCAGGAAAATGATGAGACATCAATTTTAGAGTCATGTTGAGTTACTATCTAGAACAAACAGTGTTTTCTTCTACATACAGATATGCGGATTGTGCTATATTCTTATTACCACAACTTGAAACTGGCCTCCGACTGGTCTTTACCACAGTTAATGAATGCCCAGATAGGATGCTCACAGCTGAGGTATGCGGGTTTCAGTACGCTTGATAATCATGTTTGGTAACTATAAGGTTTGACTTTGTTAGCCAAATCCCAGTGTGTCATGGAGTTAGTGCTTTATTGTAATAAGAGTTGTCCACTTCAGATAAAAAGACCTAAACCTGACAGTGCTACTGTTAAAATTGTAGGTATAAAAACACTTTAAGAGCATGTCCCCACTGCACAGGTTTTCGGACGGTTGTTCAGGCGGTTTGCAGTTTTGCAGTCCGCCTGAAAAACCGTCCGAAAATGAGCAGAACGGGCCGCTATGGAAAACCCGTGCAGCAGATCCCCCTGCACGGGTTTTACGCCCCCGGGCCGCCCGAAAAACATTGAGCATGCACATTCTTACATCAGGTTTCCGGACGGAATATGTGCATCTCAATGTGAAGGGGGAGGGCTTTTCTCCACTCATCGCAGAGAAAAGTGGCACCCCCCCTCTCCGCGGCCGTGGGGACAGCCGCATAACAGTGCATGTACCAGTCACATAAATCGACCGGAATTTGTCACTTGATACGCGGAAGGCAGCAAAAAAGGACTGAGCCCTTTAGAGGTTGTTAGCCTCTTGGGAAGACTGGTTTTGGCTTGATAACATGTAAATGTTCATCAAGATGAATTGCCAAAAAGTATCTCCTATTTTTATTTATTTTTTTAAGCTCCAAATCTATAGCATCTTTAGCCTTTTTAACAGATGGTACAGTGTAATAGATTAGTGGATGTGTTGGTTGTAACAGAAATTCTACAATAAACTTGCGCACAGTTAAACCATTCTGTGTGTATTGCCGTGCTTTAGTCCTGATTCCTGGGCTTAATTTATTCACGTTCTGTCAATTTTGCCTTCCTAAATACAGCTTTCCATATTTGATGTCATTGTTTTTTTAACTGATCTTGCCTATTTCTGATTGTACCTGTCATGAGTTTGATAGAAAAGAAAAATGGAGAAAAATGGGGCGCACAATCGTGAAATATGTTAAAAAAAAAAAAATATAAGGGGTGGGAGTAGAAAATTCACTCACAGAGTAGGGTTGTGCATATATTATAGAGGCACAACGCTCATAGGCACCTACAGGGCTTTTTTGCACCGTAGCCCTTTAACACGGCAGCCGCGGTTCCTTCAGTGGCAGAGTTCCTCTGAAACGGATACAACTATAGACAAAATGGCGGATCCCGGCGCACTTGGAATCAAGGACGCCAGAGGTTTTGGCGAAGGAAAGGATAAACCCTTTGCTTTTTTTAGACAATAAACAGCTTTCCTTCGCCAAAACCTCTGCCGTCCTTGATTCCACGTGTGCCGGGATCCGCCATTTTGTCTATAGTTGTGTCATGAGTTTGATTGCTTATAGACATTTTTTGTCTTGGTTAATGTTATCAAAGTCTAGCTTACAACATTGTTGGGACTTGATACACTTATGTGGGGTATCTCATCATGTATCGCCATATTTTTTTCCTCATCTGTAAATAAAATTTTATTTTTTAATTACATTTTCTTTTTAATTGCTAACCTATTGCAGAATGTATCCTTTATTATAATGCTCCTTTATCTTATGTTTTTTGCATGTTGTGGTTTTTTTTCAGCATATTGGCTACATTGCTTTATAACCATTTGTTCCCATTGTCCACTTTTCTTCTTTGTTTTGGCCTTGCTTTAGACTGCCAATCTATTTCCATTCATAGAAATTTTAGAGCTCTGTTATTCAATCATGAATGGCCCAGGAGTTGATTTCTGGCCACAGAAATTGAAACAAGGTTGCCTAAAATGACCACCACCTTTTAAGAAACTTGCAGTTTTCTCATAATAGTTATTTACAACTTATATTACTTGTTTTTTGTTTTTCTTCCTTTAGTCTACTAGTCTGTACACAACTTTTGATGAGGTAAGGATGTATCGTTATCTTTGAAATGTAAGGTTTATGGGAGACATGTCAGATTTTGACCTTGCCATGTTTTTGGTGTATTTTGCACCAAAAAACTGTTGCAGCCCCATTCTATATATGTATGAACTGTCGTACACGAAAACTAGGCGCAGTTTGCGCTAGACACGACACATATGAATGTGCCTAAGTTATGCTATGCTACGCAAGACATACCACACGCCAGATTTATGAACCCACATATATAACGGGCTCATACATTCGAGTGCACTATACACTCATTTAATGCACCTTTAAAGCTGGCATGATGGCTCCTCTTTTCTGACATGTCGTCCTATGTATTTATTTTACTAACAAACTTGGTTCTCACGTTTCTGTATATAGAAGACTCAAATTGCTTAAAGGGAACATGTCAGGTGGTTTATGCTACTTGATCTGGTATCGGGGTGGGCTATATAGATTTATATGACTTAATGCTAAATTTCTCAGTACATTATAAAAGTGAAACTGAAGTGATACTGAAAGGACTGCTTACCCATACCCACTGCTTACACATACAGTGGCTGAGAGTTTGCTCTATACACCAACTAATACAGGGAAAGCTGTCAATCACTGTATGTGAACAGGGTCAGCAGGACTTCCTCTGTTAAGGAGCCCAGTTAGGATTTGCTCTTTTTTTTTTTTTTTTTACTCAGAAATCCTGCTCCCAATCATATAACGCTAAATAATCCTAGAGCTCGGCTTCTTTCCCTCTCCCACTCCCTTGCCAGATTCCCTTTAAATTGAGTTGTATTCTAGAGCTGCTTACACAATTTTGCTGTGTTGTCATTCTAAACTGCCAACCAGGCCTGATCCTAGGTGAAATCACACTTAAAAAAAAAAAATTGTCCCCACCATTCCTACACACATTAACACGTTGTACCACAACACATTGCATCACTGTTAACCAGCTCCTGACCGGTCCCACCTTTTACGCTCATATTTTGTTTTTTCTTAATATATGTGAGTTTGAATGCTATAGTGCTTTTTTTGATTCCGTTCTACAGAATTGTTTACCTTCTTGCAAGGTTTTATTTTTAACCTCCTCACCAACATTGGACGTATGAATACATCCTGATGCCAATAAGCGGCTGTGTGACGGGATCGCGATAATTGCAGATAAGACCTGCGGTTACAGCGCAGAGGGGCGCCGCGGCTCCCCCGTGCGGTTTAACCCCTTAGACGCCGTGGCAAAGATGCCCGCAGCATCTAAATCAATGAGAAACTGTGCCGTGCACCGTTCCTCACTGTGATCGGGACAAAAGCAGTGAGATTGCTGTGTCCTTATCACTCAAAGTGGCAGCTTCCATCGCTGCCATGTTTTCAATTTCCTAGGGGGACTCTTTAAAGTAAAAAAGAAAGTATTAAAAGTTCAAATCATCCCCCTTCGCCATTTTACAAAAAAATTAAAGTTATACATATTTGGTATCGCTGCATACGAACGAGTCCAATCTATTAAATATAACATAATTTTATCCCGTACGCTGCACACCGTAGAAGAATAAAAATTCCAAACACCAAAATTACATTTTTTTTGTCATTTCACATCCCATAAAAATTGGAATAAAATTGATCAAAAAAGTCACATGCATTCCAAACTGCTAGCAATAAAAAGTACACTGCAACCTGCAAAAAATGCTGTTATGTCCGTAGGTGTAAGTACAAAAAAGTTATTGGTTGCACAAAATAGTGCCGTGGCACAAATTTAAAAAATTAGGAAATGTTTGGAATTTTTATACGGAACCGAGACATAACGGAAACCGTACATGTTTGGTATTAGCGGATTCGTATCAACCTGTAGAATACAGATAACGCATCATTTTTGCTGAAGAATGAACACCGTAAAAACAAGACTCCTGCAAGTAAGTTTGTTTTTTTTTCTTTTTTCACATTTTGCCCCACTTAGTATTTTTTTGCCATTCCCCAGTATATTCTATGGTAATATGAATAACACCATTAGAAAGTGCATCTTGTCCTGCAAAATGAAAGCTCTAAAATGTCTATGTAGGTGGGAAAATAAAGTTCTGGCTTTCTGAAAGCGAGGAACTGTCCCTCAGGATGAGGAACCATCCGTCAGGAAGGGGTTAATGTAATATTTACATTAGATTTTTATTTCCAATATAAGATAAAATAATTTTTTTCTTTTCACCAGCAAAAATGGGGCTAAAATCCGTTTTAATAATTGTAACATTTTATATTTGTATAGGCGATATAAAGCTTTAGGGTTGTCGGAGATGGGGCTAGAAGTTGCAGTCTGAGCTGTTTTTTTTTTTTTTTTTTTTTTTTTTTTTTTTAAATTTTATTTTTTTTAAATTTTATTCCGCCCCCATGATCGGACATTTTTACAGAACTTACAAATTAAACCCTGTGGAGTCACTGCAGAACTGATCTGGGTCTAATAAGACATAGAAGCTTCTGCAGTCACATGATCACCGGGGCCGAGAAGTAGGAAGCTTGAAGGCTCCTTGCTAATCTGTATGTACAGTGTTCATTGAGTACTGTCTATACATCACTCGAGAAGGCAAGAATGGTAATAAAATGTCCATGCCTCCTCCCTGAAGGGCTGGCTAATGCCTGCAGCCAGCTCTCCCCTCCCATAGCTACAGAATCTGTGTACAGCTGCATACATGGCCAGTTTGTTAGACGCCGACTGCCTGGACTTACTCAACAGGCGGTCAGTATATCTTAAGGTAAGCAGTGCCTCAGACAGCTGCCCATCCTTCATTCCCTCAAAAATGGGCCTGCTGCCAAAAAAATGGGCCTGCTGCATCTTTGGCATCCAGATGCATGCCGTTTGTATATTCCCTTTTTACTTGTGAAATGCCTGTGCTGCTTTTTTTTTTTTTTTATTTGAATAATTTTTGGGGAGTTTGTATAAGAAACAAACCTTTCAAACACTCATCTGCCTCCCAACCACTCTAAGCATATATTCCGTTTTGGATCCAAAAAAACGCATCCAAAATCGCTGTGTAAATCGAACCCAAAACACATCTAACACGCACGTGCATGTTTGGCTGCAGAAGAACGCACCCTATAGTTTTAAGTAGGGTGTCTACTGCGTCTTTCGGATCAAGAATTGACATGACAAAAGACACATCAGAAAGATGCATGTAAACACGCATCGCCGATCACCTGAACGGCGATGCGTATTTTACATTGGAAGCAATGTAAATCACACTGTACATTGTTACATACGTGTTTGGGTCCCATTTAGGGTATGAAACACAAATCCAAACGCGTATCTAAAAACTGGTCCAAAATCGGATCCAACACGCTATGTGAACATACCCTAAATCTTTATAATCATAAGTTCCATGTGTACTCCCAAGGGTAACAGAAGATAATATTTGTCACACAATTCACAAAAATAGATGACCTATTCCAATTGCCCCAGCCCATACCAGTTCCACTGCACCTTTTAACTACAACATATTCTACCTCTGGTTAGATGTGTGGGTGAAAAATCCAGATGTCAAGCCATTTAGACCAGTTGTTTTTTTGTAGGGATATTGGCCTTTTTTACAAATTCAGCTACAGTGGATAAGTGGAGTGCTGATATATAGATAGATATTTTTTTCCCAATCAGTTTTTGTGGGTCCTCTTTATGTAAATTTAGGGCATTGTGTATGTTTCTGAAAGCTGTAATGTTCCTAGCCGAGTTTCAAGTCTGTTAGCTGTTTTTAGTATGGCATAATTATTATTTATTATTATTTTTAGATTTTGGCTAAGCAATTAAATGATGGAACTCCTAATCGTTTGCCTGGTACTTTAGGAGACTCATTCATGGTAAGTGTTTATGTACATGTCCAATGCAAGGTAAACTGGGTCTTCTGTGTTAAGCAGTACAAATAACAGACACCGTGGTGACGACTGATTGATCGACCTTTTAATACAGTTTCTTTTTTAAAGGTGCCCATACACCGAAAAAAGTTTGGCAGACAACTGACAACCTCTGCTTATGCCATACACTGAGCAGAGCATGCACATGTTTTTAGTCAAGTCACGCGTTTATAAAAATAAGCAGCCCTTATAACATGGACACAGCAACATATGTACCTGGCTACCTTTTAAAGAGGACCTATCACCACTACTGCCTATATTGAAAAAACATAAAAGTTGACAGTAAATGAGAAAGTTAGACTTTACTGAGTTAAAGGGGTTTATCGTTACAAAGATCATGTCTCAGATTATGGGGACAGTAAAAATAAGCACTTTTGTAATTGGTTTGCATTACCTCAGTCACTTGGTTTAGCTGTTATGAGCTTTTCTGTAAATCTGTTTTCTATTTCTGCTGTTGCAGGTCGGACACGCCCCCTGGATGTTTCCCGCCCCCTACACACGCCCTGTGTGATTGACTGGCTGACATTTCATTCAGCCTGTTGGGATATGCCCCTAGAAGGAAACGCCCCGGTCACGCCCCCTGCGCTGTGATAGGCTGCCTGCACACTCTGTGTTTACTCGCCTCTGAGCTGTTAAAATCGATAGTGAAACAAAGGTCTGCTGGCTGTAAACTCATCTCCCAGCTCTAGGGTGAATGATCTGGGCAATTACTGGCTGTTTAAATGGCTTGTGCCCAGAGGTTGATTCACCTCCTCACAAGTCCAGTCCTTAAGCTGCTACTTTGAACAGAGGGCGTTCTGTTCCTCAGATCTAATGCAAGCCCTGCCTCCTTATGACGTCATCTGTAGTGTATAACATACGGATTCAACACAGTGTTTGTACAAGCTTTATGTCTAGTGTAGTGCTTAGCTGATCCGCTCTGCAAGAGAGAGGTTAGGAGTTCAAGCCCCATCAGTAGTTTTTATTTTTTTATTTTATAAATTGTACACATATGTAAAGATATGAAAATATATGTGTAGACATCTATAATTTTATTTATATACACACACAAAGCTCCCCTATATAGTGTCCCATCCTTGCAGTAGTCACACCAAGCACTTCCAACATATGTGATATAATGCATATACTCTGGGGAATGAGACATGATATAGGGGAGCTATGTATGTGTGTATATATATCATTATAGAGAAACCTTGGCAATGAGAATAACCCTGCACTGCTGCTCCGCACTATTCCTCCATAATCCGTGACCCACGTGAACCTTGTTGTTTATGAATGACTCTGTGGTGCTCAGTGAACAAACAGATAGACATCGATCACTCGAACTAGGATAAAAAATGGAATTCATGGCACTCGCCACGTCCTTAAAAGTCCTTCTTTATTGCGGCAATAACTCCATGTGGAGGAACAAACACTGGATACACAGTAGCTTAACAGGCGACGTCCGTTTCGCGTTCACACACGCTTCCTCTAGGCCTAGTTCGATCATCATTATGGAGATTGACATATATATTTTAGGTCTCTCTACATATGTGTAGAATTTAGGGGGGAGGGAGGAATACTCTGTGAGGGACTAGAACTCCAAACCCATACCGCTCTACCGCTGCACTACCAGCCCAAGTTAGTTATAGGTTGAGCAGGGTCTTCTCTCAAAGCTGATTGCTTCTCCCCGCGATGTTTTCACTCACATGTCACTGACCGCAAGCAGAGATCTTTACTTGAAGCTGACATTTGTCCTTGTAGTTGAGTAAAGATCTCTGCCTGTTGTCAGTACAATTTAGGGTGAACACCACTAGAACAGAAGTAAAAGTTGCTGGCTTTCAGTGTAATTTGTGTGTAAACTAAGAGATATAACAGGTGCCTGCTGGAGCTTGTGGAGCCTGAAGTCTGCATACATAAGCATGCAGGAGGATGCAGAGCTGTTATATCCAGACAACCCTCTGCATCCCCTGATTCAAACAAAATGAAGGTGTCGCAGTTCTTCAGTGAGGGGAGACACGTCTCCTGGGAGGAGAGACGCGCCTGCTGACAGGAGACACACGCCCCTGGATTTCAAACTCAATCTGAGAGAATTCGCTGAAGAGCCCGAACAGTTCAAACAATAAAACTCCTTTTAAATATACATTGTTGGCACATCAGATGATTTCCCTTCATATTGCAGGGACAAAGGTTT
This sequence comes from Phyllomedusa bahiana, assembly GCA_025379985.1. Taxonomy (NCBI): domain Eukaryota; kingdom Metazoa; phylum Chordata; class Amphibia; order Anura; family Hylidae; genus Phyllomedusa; species Phyllomedusa bahiana. The sequence goes on along the minus strand of JAODAL010013734.1, from coordinate 71,953 downwards.
TACTTTCATTTTTGTCAGAGAGAGGTCACAATCTGGTGACCTTTCTTCTTTTGTGTGAGATGTCAACTGTGCAGGGAAGTTAATTTTAGATGGCGGTAAAAAGGGCCTTAAGAGGTCCAAAGAATACAATGGGAGAATTGATCCACCTGTTTCTCTCATAAAAGTGAATCACAAACAAAGAAAATTAATTTACCATTGCTTTCCAGTTGACGGCAAAACACAAATTAGGATGGGTTCACACTCCCATAATGCATATGTTTCCGGTATCCATCAGGGTACCCTGGTGGATAACGCAATGTAGATGCAGAGTCCACATAAGGGATAAGAGACCTAGCCCAGCATGGACTATGTTTGCTCTATTTCCCATACGCTTATTTTATGGGACTCAATTGCATAGTCTACTATGCTAGTGTGTCCTGCAGGAAATAGAGCAAACGTAGCCCACAGTGTGCTACATCTACTGTTATCCCCTTTTTTTCACAGTACCGTGACCAATGCCTGCGACATATGCATTAATGTAGTGTGAACCCACCCTTACTGTACATTATGCAGTCCAGCTCCAACTTGGCTCTTATTAAAGTCTATGGTACAAAGTAAAAATAAATATATAATTGTTTAAATATTTTCAATAGTTTTTTATCAATCATAAATTGGTTGCTGATGTTTACAGCTTGTTGCCAAGGATCACAACCTGTAGTTCAGTTTTAGCTTTCTGGTCAGACATGCTCAGGTAAGTGAGCTGTTTCTCTATGAAGCAGCATGGGATAGGAGGGCATGTAATAGGAATTAATATGAGGGGCGAGGGAGCATAATATGAGGTATACAAGAAGATGGAGGGTGGATCTTCAGCAGCCAGGAAATTAGAGGGTTGGAGAACAGCTTGGAATACATGTTGGCAATGCATGATGGGAACTGAAGTCTGCTACTTGCATGGACTGCTGCTGAAGCTGAGCCCACACTTGCTTTATTGCAGAAGAGCACATAGGGGAAACCAGTACAACCAAATATGTCAATTATACATTTTTAGGATGTAGGATTATTGTTATACTGTTGCTCTGCATCCAGTGACCCTGCAGCCCCCTTTCAAGTTGGCCTGAATGCCAGAATACATCTTTGAGTAAGATACAGCACACTGAAGACATAGGAATGAAAGGGTTTACCTCTGTTGCTGCAGCTTCAGAATCTTCTTCCTGCTCCATCATTCCTGAGGAATCCATATTACACTGCTGGTAATATAATGACACCTAGCATGCAGATAGCATCACAGATCTCTCCTGTGTTCACATGTTGCAGACTTACAGGGTCCCCCCTTCACGGAAGCAGGAAGTCTGAGTTGTTAGCACAGTGACCCATCATGCTGTGAAGCGTGGACTCCCACTTCAGTCTCTCCTTCTTTAGGAGCCAGTGATAGAGAGAGATAGATAGATTTTTTTTTTTCAACAAAATGACGGGTGAAATGCTTTCATTTTCCTAATTAAACATATTTGAGAACATTATTATATTTTAGTCTTCTGTTACTTCATGAGATTTCCCTGGAGGTGGTAGGTCCTCTTGATGTTGATTATAAGTCCTACTGCAGTGTGGTCTACAAAATGCATATTTAATAAATGTATTATTGTTTTAACAAACCAGTGTGAGTTATATGATGAAGTTTTTTTTTTTTTTCTCTTATGAACAGGAGTTTCTTTGGGACATGTTAAACCATCAGGAGGGCCCAAGGTTGAGAGACCATCTCAGTCATGGGGAAATACAACTTTGTGAATTCCCAAAATATTTTGCAAGTGATTTACTAGGGTTTTTAGTTGTAATCCTCCACAAGCATCTTGAACAAGATTCCCTTGAGCAGGTTAGAAAGACTTTTAATGTAAAGATTGTTTTTTAGAGATGTCTGGTAGCTGCTCGCCCCTCTGTCCACTTCAACTGCAAATTGTGTTCATATGTCTATTTACTATCAAATTAAAAGTGAAACTTTCTACTACACAGGAGGACATTGCAGTATTATACCCAATAATTGATTCTGTTGGATCATATCGGTCCAGATTTCATCCAATTGCACTAGTTCAAAAGCAGGTGTGTGGTCCATTTTGTGTGTTTTCTGTTTTGTGTTTATTTTACTGCATTGGCACATACCGTATATCTTATTCAGGAAATACTATACTTCTGCTGGGGTGATAAGAAAAATACCATAGTTTTCCATATATGTGAAATGGCAAAAGTGGATTGTTTTCAACTTTTTGATTTTAAGATTTTATCACTTTCTGCTTTCAGGCAGAGTATAATAGAAATAGTCAGATGGCAGCCATGGTGGCCTTCATTAGGCCCCGGCTGCCATAACATCACACAAAACATATGTTTCCCTCATATTTTTCGGTACACCTGAAAGTATAAGTATAGGAGGAAGGTCTCTGCCTCATTGCGCGCCAAATCACGCGTTTGCAGATACATAATTCAACGATGCAACAAACACGTTTTGCGGCCTGTACTTGTGCAGGATGTCGTGTGAACTCCCCCTTAGATTTCACAGTTGCGTATTCAGGGTTGTGCAGCTTTTTGGATTGGAGAATTGAAGTGGAGTGTATTATTTTGTTTTATAACCTTTTGGCTTTTTTTTTTTTTTTCTTGAGTGTGTTAGATCTACAATAACATCCCTTTTCTTACTTCTCATAGGTGTTACAATGCTGTGAAAGCCTTCAGAAATGGAAGCTACTACCAGTTCCATCTCTGGATCATTCCAGTGAAATCAAGGAGTGAGTGTTAATTATTTATATCAACCCCTTTGTAAATTCCATCATATATACATATCACTACCACCAAGGGCTTAGTGCAACTTGCCTTTTTATGTAACTCTGATACCAGCCATTTAACTCCTCATATGATACAGTCCATAGTGACAGCTTCATATGAGTGATTAGTCATAGAGAGCCAGATCACTCTGTCACCTCATCCTTCTTAGGCCTCGTTCACACGGCTTATTCTGGGACTGATTGGCGCCGTACTGCGCGCCGTATTTGCGCTGCGGTACGGCTCCAATCCTCCAAACTACGGTAACCAGTCCATAAGAACTGTGATTCCGTCTCTTCCCCGCTCGCGAATCGCCGAACGGGGAGAAAGTGACATGCACATTATTTACGGCGCGTACGCGCCGTGTATAATGAGTGTCTATGGGGCCGTCGAGCTGCCGGCCCCCCTCCCCCCTGCACAGTTACCGGCGTAATTGCGGGGTGAAATCCGTCCCTACAATTACGTCGGCAATAAGCCGTGTGAACATTGCCTTACAGTGCAATCAGAGGGTGCTGATGACGGCCCCCAGATCTGCCATCTTAATACATGCTATTTTACATTAGATCTTTTAAAACTGTAAGATGCATTTATGTATATGCACATCTGTGCTTTCATTAATATATGAATAATTTTTCATTAGGCTTCAGGGCAATCTAGATCCTGCTTTGTCATTTTGTTCCGAAGTAGAGCAGATTCTCCTTCTCCTACATCTTCAGGGCAAGACCTGCTTTACTGCGGAGGACTGCAGCAGCTGGCTCCAGACAGACAAGTATGTGTTCGTTTTAACTATGAGATTGTAAGGTCCGCTTTTAATAGGCCAACCTACCTTTAAATGGCAGCATCATTAGTGGGTAGTGCAGATGTCATCGGTGCACAGTATGTAGAGGGATATTTTTTTTTTTATTTTTTTTTTTTTAAAGCTGTAAATATTTGTTATTTTCAAAAAAGGTATAACAGGTACAAAAATCAAATGCCATCAACAAATCAAGTATAGTGATACAAGCAGTATGTAATATTACATATGCTAAGAAATAAAGAAAAGAAAAAGGGAAACAAATCACAAACCCAATAAAACATGCAGTTATAGATTTAAATAGAGAATAGAAATGGGTTTATGAGAGCATTACTACTGGACATTTCGTCGGGCGGTACTTGTTGCTCCGGTGTTATCTCTTGGATGTTGAGCGTCATTTAAATATAGGTTTGAGCATCTGTTTTTGTGCATCTTTATTTTTATAATTGTATGGCTCTATATTATAGGTCTAGGGATTACAAAAGCGCTGTCGTTTTAAAATTGCGCCCCCATGTATGGTGTTTGCCCTTGGTGTTTAAGTCTTTCTGTCTGATGCGGTGGGACTTGTTTTCTGCCCTCCGTGGGTACATCGTGATCATGACCATATGCTTTGTTTACGTTGTGCCTTTGGTGGTTGGCACATCACCTTTATTGGGTTCTGAATAAATTCCCCTTTGACATTCCTATTTTGGAGCCTGCTGTACACTTACTCTTTGTTACTTACAATGGAGATGCTCAGTTTAATGTATCTTTATGTTACGAGACTCGGGGAGGGACGCATGCGCTTTGTGGTTGCCGGCTCTGTCAGTGTGCCGGAGTTCGGGCGCTTCTGCGCGTGCACCATTCTCGGATGTCGCGCATGCGCTCTGCTAACTGAGACGCCGGAGCTTCGCGCCGCTCGCCTGTGATGTCCAGCGAGTAAGCAGCGAAGTGTATGTACTGTATTTTGATTAGAGTATTCACAGGAATATTAATCTTCATTATATTTAATCACACTGTATTTCACATGTTGATATGGATTCCTTGATATGATCATCAACAATTTTTTGAACACTCTTGATGTCATTTCACTATATACTGACAATTGGATTATTACTATTTTGATTATTTCACATATGATTGAATGTCATTGTATTCACTGTATGTTTGCACTACATAATCCACTAGAGGTCACTGTTTTGCTGTGCTTGAGAAAGGTTCTGTTTAGAACCGAAACGTCGCTGCTGTTGGGTAAATAAATTTCCTTGATTTTTTTTTTGAAGTGCTGCCTTTTCTATTTTTTTGGTGGTCTTATGAGAGCAGACCAACCGCATGCAGAGGAACATGCAAATAATTGACGCGCAGCCTTTTACTATGAGATTAAACACAAAAATAGATAGGGAATCACAAAACACAACACAAAAGCAATTAGGAAAGCGCCAAATAGGAATTGCAATCCAATATGATGTCCAATAATACACTATAAGTCATGAATAATGCAGTAGGTGTCCTGTGGTTTTGAAACAGAATCAAATGGGGCCATCTTATTTGTTAGAGCTGTAAGATCCTCCATACACCTGACATCTCTAGTAAAAGAGCACAGATCCAGCCTAGTTGGGATAGAGGTTTGTTTCCAGAATTTTGCAAACAAGCATGTAGCAGCTTTTTAAAATATATATTAAAAAAAAAAAATCTACGTAATTTACGCCCTGAGGGGATGTAAGGGATGTTAAGCAGAAATGTGTTGTTTTTTTTTGTTTGTTTGTTTTTATAAATGTATGTATTAGGTCTCAAACTTCATAAAAGATAAGGGATACCAAATATTTTGACCGTACATACATCAATCATAGCAGATATGAACAGATTAGTCAAATCTATCTTTGCATGCTATCTAGATTCCATGGTTTACACCGAAATAAGGTAAAAGTTTGTTGCTAGACATAAATATGAGACCTAGTATTCTTTTTTCTATATTTAACATACATACTAATAGCTAACCATAGCATCAAGAATATATTAAAGAGGAACCAGCATCTGTCCAGATAACAGGCAGACAGATGTCTTAAAAGAGGTAAGGGGGAGGGAGGGGTGTTGGGGAGGGGTAGTTCACTTTGCCGGGTTCAGAGGATAAATTAGAGATCGCTTGGATTAACCGATATGGGCTTGAAAGTGCGCTTTTTTTCAGAGATTCATTGAGAGTTAAGGATGGTTCTCTATCTAGGGTCATTGTATCATTGTTTAGCTTCGGGGAGATGGAGACATCCCAATGTTCCCGCTAGAACTCCCTCAAGATACCATTTAGAGAATCGGAATGGGAAAACTAATTTCTTCTGCGGATAGGAAAGCTTCAATGAAAGGTGTCCAGGTGTTAAAGAATTTTTCTGCTCGAGTTGACTTTACCGATTCTACTTCCACCCTTTCAAGTTCAAGATAGGATTTGATCATTGCTAGGACCTCTCCTACGTCAGGTGGGGATGATTCCAACCATTTATTTACACCTTTTTGTCGCTAAGAGGAGAATATGTATGAGTGTATGAAGTCTAGGTGTGCCAGTTAAGTCATGGAAGAGATAAGTCCCAGGCGACATAGGAACATCGTGCCCCCATTTAGAACTCAGAATGTCCCTCAGTTCTTCCCAAAGCCGCCTCACCTTAGGACATGTCCACATTCCATGAATTAGGTCTGCTTTGGGCAATGAACACTTGGGGCAGCATAGCTTTCGATTGGGAGCTAGGGGGTGGTGGGGAATATTAAAACCAAAGATCGCTCGGTGCATGAACCGAAAATAAGTCTCCCGCCATTTTTCGCATATGACGGCTCTGTTGATGTTGTTCCATCCTTCCAAAGCCAATTGCGAAATATTTGAATCTGGGAACACATCGTCCCATTTGGTCAGTAATTTAGACATTTTTTCCAGGAATTTGGGAGTCTCTAATTTTAGAATATAGTATAGATAGAGAATGACGGCTGGACCGTGGACCTATCAAGTCATCAAAATCATTCGCTGGAAATTCTTTGCTAAGGTTTAGCACTCTCGCACTTACAAAACTAGTAACCTGAGCATAGGTGAGGAAGTGAGAGGCAGGTATATCATACAATCTTTGAAGTTCAGGGAATGAGAAATAGCGGATTTTGAAATTGAATATATGCCCCATTTGTATCTAGGCCCTTCCCCTTTCCCAAACCCGAAGGTGGGGATTTCTCAAGCCTTGTTCGATTTCTGGGTGTCCCAGTAAAGGCATATATTTGCTAAGTAGGGAGGGAAGCTTATGCAATTTACGGCTGATCTTCCAAGTTGCCAGTGTATCTCTCATTAAGAGGCACGATCTAATGGCATGTGGAATGTTGGAGAACTTCGTGTGTAATAAGGCAGACCGGTTCCAGGGGGACACACAGGCAGATTCAAGTTCTGTGTTGGAATTGATGAGGTATTACTTAATCCAATTAGCAGTGTCTAAGGTTGCAGGCGATGTTGTATAATCTCACATCTGGCAGGTTTATTCCTCCAGATTTTTTGGGGAGAGTTAGCTTTCATAGAGCAATCCTAGGCTTTTTATTTGCCCATAGAATCTAAAAAAACCTCCCTGGATAATCCAACATCCAAATGCTTTAGGGGGAAGGGGGAGGGTCTGGGGGGGGTAAGGAGCTTGGGCAATCATCAAAAGCACAAAAGGGCATTGCTAAAAGAGAGGGGGGTAAAATTTCGACCCCTATCCAGTTCTCCGACAATCTTCAAAATGAGTGGAAAAAAGTTAAGGGGAAACGGTTTCTGGAGTTTTTCCTATGAAAACCAAGGTATTTAATAGATTTTTTTGAAACGTTTATAGGGGTCCCTTTTGGGGGCGCAAAAAAAAAAGGGGGGGTTGGGGCCAGCTAAACAACTTTTTTGATTTATTTAAACCCCGAAAATGAGCGAAATATCCTTACGGGAAAGTATTTGTGGGAGGTCCTTTTCCAGATGCTTGAAAGGATATAATCCCAAAAAGAGAAATTTCTGTTCAAAGGCTTGATGGTGACCCTAAAAAAAGGGGGAGACTAGTGAGGAATTGCCGGGGGTTCTTCGCTAGGTTAAAGAGGAAAGGGGGAGAGGGGACATCCCTCCCGTTCCTGATTCAGAGGGAAGGGTGCAACAAGAATCCGGGACACAGATCCGAGCCACTGGGTTGCTATATAATATGGTCAGATATCTGCGGAAGGGGCCCAAAATTCCAAACTTGTCCTGGTCTAGCCACCCCCAGTCAAAAGTCAAATGCCTTTTCAGTATCAACTGTGACTAATGCTGAGAATGGGTGTTTTTTTGGAAAATTTTTTTGCCTGGTCCGGACAAGCAGACCCTTTTTATATTAATTAAAGCTGACCTTCCTGCACAAACCCCCCTTGGTGAGGTCCAATCAGTTTGGGGTAAAAGGGGGAAGCCCGGGCGCTAGGGATTTTAGAAAGTAGCTTTTTGTCCAAATTTTCAGGGAAAGGGAGGTAGGAGGAGGGAAAGGGGGGGGTCTTTCCCAGGTTTTGGGATAATTTTGATGTAGGCCGTATTTGTAGATACCGGGATAGGTGATCCCGTGAGGTAAGAGTTGAACAGAACTGTTAGGGTAGGAGTGATTTGGTCTTTTAATGCTTTAAAGAATTCCCCGGTGAATCCGTCAGGACCCGGGGCTTTGTTCGATTTCAGCTTCGAGATAGCTGCCACTAGCTCGGGTTCAGAGATCGGGGAGCCCCACGGTGAGGCTTCTTCCGCTGAAAGACTCGGGAGATTAATGTTGGCCAACCAAGCATGTGAAGCTTTGCTATCTAGGTGTTCCTTCGCGTAGAGCTTTTGGTAAAAGGAACGAAGGATCTCAGTAACCCTTCCGCCCTCGGTCTCGAGAACACCGTCCCCGTCTCTCAGCGAAGGAAGAACAGCAGGGGGGAGATGGCCCTTAGCAAATTTTGCTAATAACCTACCAGGCTTGTTGCCGAAGCGAAACAATTTAGCCTCGTTTTTAGTTTTGTAAAAGAGCTCTCTCTTACCCAACCAAAGTTCGTATTCTTTTTTGGCCTCCTTCCAAGTAGATTTATTTTCCGAGGAGGGAGAGGACAGGAATGTATCATATGCTATACGGAGGTTATGACTAAATAGGTTAATTTTATCTGTAAGTTGCCTTTTCAGTCTAGAGACATGCTCAGTCAACTTTCCCCTAAGAACCACCTTAGCCGTATCCCAATAGAGTTGGGGGTTTTCTTGATGAATTGCATTATGAGAATGGTATTCCAACCACCATCCTTGCATAGTTGATTGAAACTCTTCGTCTCCTACCAAGAAAGAAGGGAACCTCCAAATAATATCCGTTCCCCGGGGAAACCGATCCAGAATATTGAGACTGACCGGCGAGTGGTCGGAGATAATCATGTCTCCGATAAGCGGGTCTCGCGCTCTGGAGAGGAGCCCCCGAGAAACCAACAGATAATCAATTTGTGTCCATGAGTTATGAGGGTGGGAGAAGAACGAAAACTCCCTTCCCTCAGGGTTGTGGGCACGCCATACATCACACACATCTAGATTCTTCACAAATCGAGTCAAATAGATATCTGTGTGTCTTGGGCATTTCGTTCTCCCCCTCCATCTTCTTGGAGGTGCATGACAGAATTAAAGTCGCCCCCCAGAACTTTATTTTCGGTAGGGTCACCCAAGATAAAGGATTGCAACCCCTTAAAAAATATAGGACCTCCTGAGTTGGGGCCATAGACGTAAAATGACCACACTTCATCCGTTATACGCATAGTGACCCTGTTCCATCTTCCCTTATTATCATGGTTATGACTGAGAATCTGGCCTCCGACCTTTTTTCCAATTAGTGTTATTACTCCAGCTTTATCTATTGCCGGAGATCCGAACACCTCGTCAACCCACAACCGCTTCATTCGGTCAAAATCTCTCTCGAGCAGATGTGTCTCTTGGAGGAATGCAATATCTCTATTTTTAAACGTTTGAGGTGCCTCAGAACCATCAATCTTTTGCTAGGGGAGCGCAGCCCTTTGATATTCCATGATACTATCTTCATAGTTTAAAATCAAAATCAGAGTTTCTCTACGTACCGGCAAAGTAGGGGGAAGGAAAGGGGTAGGGGGCGGGGGTGAACAGAACTAGTACCGAACATGTTAACACGGGGGACTGGAATCCAGTCCTGCACGCCGAGGGAGAGAAACAACAACACTCTCAATCCTCGTCAGATGTGCGATGTGACTTCTCTTTTTTCCACATCGATGAAAGTCCCTACAAAGGGGGGGAAGTAAATTCCCAGTAAGAGTGAAATATAGAGGAGGCCCTCTAATACTGGGAGGAAACAAACCACCGGGGAACTACTTAACCCAGGCCCAAAAGAAAGAGGCGAGAAGAAGGGGTGGGAGAAAGAACAACAATAAAAAGAAGAAAGAGAAAAAAAAGAAAGGTATTCAGAAATTTAGTGATCGGGTGGGCGATTTGCCACCTCAAGGATTCTCAAAAATACCCACTAGCCGAAAAACTCAATTTAGGCACAGAAAAACATCACAGTCTCAATCAGTCATCTTAGAAGCTTGTCGTTTCCTCTGTTCCTTTGGACTCGCTACGCGTGAGGAGTAAGTAGGACTCGGCTCGCCTCCCTCAAGGTGCCTTGTATTGTCTCTGATGGTTAAAGTGGCATTTGCTGGAGAAGGAGAACGGTCGGATGTAGAGGGGGATGGCGGTCTCGAGTTTCTCCCGTTATAATCCTCCGCAAAGGTCTGTGCGGCTTCCGGGGAATGAAACGATGACACGTTTCCATTTTTATGGAAGATTTTTTAGGACCGCCGGGTAAAATAGGGCAAACCTGACCTGTCTGCGATAAAGGGTTGAGCAAATGGAGGAGAATGCCCGGTGTTTCCTTACGACCTCTGCCGAGTAGTCCTCAAAAACTAGGATCTTACGGCCTTTAAAGATAAGATCAGTTTTAAGTCTCCTAAAAACACGCACAATCGCTACTTTGTCTGTAAAGTCCAAGAACTTGGCAATGACCTGTCTAGGGCGTTCTCTCGAAGTAGTTGATCTGTCTGCTCTTTTGTCATTCCTGAGGCCATTGCCGAGGTCAGGTCCAATTCGGTGTGCTCGTTCAACCTTGCAAGGGCCTCTGAGGCCTAAAGCTTCTGGTAGGTCTTTTTCACATAAGTTGACAAGCTCGCTGGCTGGCACCGCCTCCGAAATCCCGACTATACGCAAGTTGTTCCTTCTGGATCTATTTTCAAGATCCTCTATTTTGTCCCTTAGCTTGTTATTTTCCTGAGCCAGAGCCGAGATGTCAGCTTGGACTCTGTCCATGTCATTTGTAAGGTCTTGGAGTTGCGATTCCTGGTCGTCAAGACGTTCAGAGTGTATTTTGATGTCAGCTTTAACTTGAGCCACCATGCGTGCCACCGTGGAGGTCAAGGACGCCTGGAGATCATCCGAGATTTGTCTGGCTACCTCGGCTACTATCTTTTTAAAGCAGGCGCTCGAGGGATCGTCTAAATAGTGCTCAGCTTCTGCTGCAGAGGATTGGAGACTAGGTTCAGTGTGGACTGAGAACAGGGGGGCAGAGTGCTCCCATTCTGAGGAGACTGGTTTGTTACCCGAATGATCTTGCCAGTGCAGTTTGCCTGGGGGGTCAGGGATTGGGGCGGTCTGTCCCTTATCATCTTTGCCAGTTTGTTTATTGCTTTTTGAGCGGCCCATCTTACATACAAATTTTTCCATAAACCAGGTGGAGTACCCAGGCTAGCGAAATATAGCAATAGCTTTACAGGAGTACAGTTCACTGCTTGACCACTGCTGCTAATGGCTATTTAAGGCGTAGAACGTTTAGGTATCAGATAGTTCTATGTGGTCGTGCTGTTCTGCAAACAGTAAAAGGTAGTCAGCCAAACATAAGATAGCAATAACTTTAAAGGAGTACAGTTCGCTATTTAGCTACTTTTTGCCAATGCCTGCCTAGGGCTTAGAACATTTAAGTGTCAAATGCTTCTATGGGGTACTGCTGCTCTGCATCTAGGAGGAGGTGGTCAGATGAGCATTAAACATCAATATCTGAGAAGGAGTACAGTTCACTGAGTGGTCACTACTGCAAATGTCGGTGGGATAAAACTGTTATGCTGTAAAGGCCTGCGGCTCCCCTGTGGCTTAACTTTCTTGTTTGTGCGGGTTATGGGAGTAGTAGTGTGGCCCAAGGTATGGGGGTCTCCTCAGAGACGCTCGTTATCTCAGGGGGACTACAACAGGTAGATGTGGATATCTCCTACCCGGTCTTCATCGCACAGCTCGGCGGCACGCAGACAGCAGCTGGAGAAAGCAAGATGTCAGGGCTTGTCAGCGACGCGGCGCAGTCTGCGTCTGGAACCCGGCAGCGTTCGGCTGTTTACTGGTGATGTGTAGTGCGGGTCTTACCTGAGCTATCTCTCGCTCCTATCCTCCGCCGTATCTCTCGCTGTCCGTCCCAGCAGGTATCTGGAGCAGATGGCACCCGGCTTGGCGGTTTCGCGGGCTTTCTCCCGCTCCTCGCTTCTGTCCACGGCTGCCCGTCCGATTGGTCTTTTCACAGACCGGAACGTCCCGACAGGTCTCTGGAGCCCTCTAGTCTCAAGCGGGCGGTTTGCTGGCCTGTGATGCGGCTCAAAGCTGGCTTTTTCTGCCCCGGTGGTCAGGAGCTCCCGTTCTAGCCTCTCATCGAGGTGGCGCCAGAACCGGAAGTCAAAATATGTATTTTAAGTGGAACCCTGATTTGCATTAGGTCAAAAACTATTAACTGTTCCTGCTTCCAAAAGAGTCTAATGTTGAAGGTTTGCCCCGGGAACGTCACATCTCCAGCAATAATCGGGAATATCTGCCTTCAATTTATGCAATAAAGCCGGAGTTTGGTACTAAAACATGAGTATTTTGTATCGGTTTTCTTTATTTTGTATTGACAATGAAGAGTAAGCATCCTGCATCCATGTTTCGCTTGATATGGGGGACCCCAAATATTCCTCCCATTTAGTCTTATAGGCATGTATTAAAGGTGAATTGATATATTGTTGAGATTAAACCCTTAATGGAAGACCCTGCATGGCAAATCTTCTCAAAGGTTGTAGGTTGAGACACCATGTCAGTTCCCAAGACAGAATGCATATAGTGACTGATCTGTAAATAAGAAAAAGTAGCAGAAGATGGAAGATCATGAGTAGACTGCAGGTCAGCAAAAGATTTCAATTTCAGCGTTCGGTAATCTTTCAAATCTGCAAACAGTCTACCTCAGGCATCCTCAAACTGCGGCCCTCAAGCTGTTGGGAAACTCCCATCATTCCCACTGTTATAGATTCTATAAATGCATGATGGGAGTTGTAGTTTCCCAAACAGCTGGAGGGCCGCAGTTTGAGGATGCCTGGTCTACCTTCATACCATGGCCACAACCTCTCATTAGGTTGAGGCCATGGTTTGAATATAGGCCGCTCATTAGGCACTCCATCCATGAATAAGGGGTGAAAGAGGAGGATGTCATAGGGGAAGCTTCTGAACTTGGGATAAATTTCTTGTGACATTTCTTCCAAATATTTCTGGTAAGAGTCATTGAATGCAAAAATGGGAAACCCAACCTCTGCGATGTAGTAACCCAAAGCAGGGAGTTAGGGTGAATGGCGGCCATCAACAACTTCTCAATCTCCATCCATCTTGAGTAGGCAAAAAGGACGGACCAAGACGGGAATGTAGAGGGATTTCTACATGCTCAGCCCTTTGTTTTCTGCAGGAGATCAGAATGGTGATTTTGTAATCTTAAGATACTTAAGATACTGATGCTGTGTTTAAAATAAAAAAAAAATACATAGTGACTGTGGATTAAGTGCCGTTCCAACACTGACTCTGTATGCATGGTCTTTCTCATCATTGTTGACCTCTGACTCTGATCGGTTGGCTTGTGACCGCAGCATCCAGTCAGTGGCTACAGGAGTCATGTGCCATTCTCTTGAAATCATTGCTCAGAAATGAAGAACTTGAGCCACTTGCAGAGCTACAGGTCAACAGAGATTGGGGACACACCACCAGATCGTCAGTGCTGGAAAGGTGGCGAATGGAGAGGCAAGCATGATTGATGTGTTGTGTTTTTTGTTTTTTTTTTACAATGTAGTCATAGTTTAAAGGGGCTGTGCCACCATAGACCTTTATCATTTATGCAAAAAATAGGTGATAAATTTCTGATCGCTGAGAATCTCACCACTGGGACAACCACCATTCACTAACATTGAAGCCCTGATTTCCCCATTCTTCATTGCCCTTGCATAGCAGGGAAACCTTTTGATTTGAGCAGTGGCCAAACATGTGCACTGATACTCCATTCAAAGTGTTTGAGAGTGACTGAGTGCTGTAATTAGATAACTTCAGTGTCTCAGCAGAGTGAGAAAGGACTCGGGAGAGACCCTCACTTTAATGGTCGATGGAGGTCCCAGTGGGAGGCACCCCAGCAGTCAAAATGACATGGCAATGATGGGACAATCCCCTTTAAATTTCAGCCCATTTTTCTTTGTTTTTTTTTAATATAAATTTAAACAATCTGTATGGGACAATTCTCCTATCTGTGGGAGCCCCTGGATTATTACTCTACATCTCCGGCCCAGATATCGCTTCTCTTCTCTCCCGGATCCCTGACTGTCTGTCGTCCATATCCTCCTTCTTCTCCTCCCGTCTCCTAAAACTAAACGTGGAGAAAACTGAATTCATCATCTTCCACCGTCCCACTCCATCCCTCCACCTGAACTCTCTATCACAGTCAATGGCTTCACTCTCTCACCAGCTCCACAAGTCCGCTGCCTTGGGATAACCCTTGACTCCAATCTGTCCTTCAAGCCGCACATCCAAGCCCTCACCTCCGCCTGCCGCCTCCACCTGAAAAACATCTCTCGCATCCGTTCATTCCTTAACTTCGAAAGCACAAAAATGCTGATCCATGCCCTCGTCATCTCACGCCTAGACTACTGCAACATCCTTCTCTGCGGCCTCCCAGCTAGCACCCTCGCTCCCCTCCAATCCATCCTTAACTCTGCTGCCCGTCTTATCCACCTCTCTCCTCGCTACTCCCCTGCCTCTCCCCTCTGTCAAACCCTTCACTGGCTTCCCATTGCCCAGCGAATCCAGTTCAAGTTAATAACCTTGACCTACAAGTCTCTCCATAACCTCTCCCCTCCATACATATCTGCCTTAGTCTCCAGATATCTCCCCTCACGCAATCTCCGCTCCTCACAGGACCTTCTTCTCCGCTCTCCCCGTGTCAACTCCTCACATAACCGTCTCCAAGACTTCTCCCGTGCTTCCCCCATACTCTGGAACTCACTGCCCCAACACCTCAGACTCTCCCCCACTCTCACCAGCCTCAAAAGCAGCCTGAAAACCCATCTCTTCAGGATTGCCTATAACCAACAATAAGCCTACTGTCACTACACTATCCAAAATCATGTCTGCCCCTCACCTTCTGTCTCTTACCACCTTCCTTGTAGACTGTAAGCCCTCACGGGCAGGGACCTCTCTCCTTCTGTACCAATTGTTAGTTAGTAATTTGTCACCTTTGTACTTGTTTGACCTATATTATGTATGAAACCTGAATGTACAGCGCTCTGGAACCAAGGGCGCTCAAAAATAAATAATAATAATAATAATAATTTAATATATTGTCCTGTTCTAGCAAATATTTTTGTTTTAGTATGCAAACAATTGGTCAGATTTTTTAATCATGTGTCAAGGGCTTAATCCCAGCCACTGCAGTGGGAGTCCAGCTGTTAGAGCATTTATTTACTAATCCATCAGAGGATTTGAATTATGAAACTGCAGATTCTTTTTTTAAATGTAACCATGTATATAATTTATCCAGTATGTACCACCAACATAAAGTACAATGGGCATCACTAAAGTGTTAAATTGTAAAAGTTTTTGCTGCCTGTGGCAACCAAAGAGCTTAAAGAGGTTTTCCCACTACAAAGATCATATCTATAATGATAAAAATATGCACTTTTTAAATCGTCCCCCCCCCACCCCCTCCCAATACATATGATGCCTGCAGATTTTTAGTACCAAGATGTAGAACTTTACAATAATCTACATTGAACCTCCTTTGCCAAGTAGATCCCCAAACATTGTGGGCAACATGTATGAACGGGGCTGTGCCAGTTTTCTGGTATACTTTAAAGGGGTTTTGCCACGATGTAATGTTGACGTGGGATCCTCCAAAATGGGTATTTAATCACTTTTCTAAATATATGTGATTACAAAAATTGCAGCCTGAAAGAGCTACAGGCTGCCTTACCTGCCCTTAGTTTCTTAAAAGCTTCTATTAGATACGACCTGACAAGAGCTGCTGGCCGGGCTTGCATAGAGCACACTTCTTATCTGATGAAAGGGAGCTGAAGAAGCTTTCAAGGCACTGGGTAGAAATATGTTGTGTTTTGTATACAGAATCCACTAGTTTTAGTGTGATTATCTGATAAATCCCTGCTTTATCTGATGACAGGGAACATGAAGAAGCTTTCAAGAGGCTGTGGAGAAAGCTGTTGTCGTTTGTATACAGAATCCACTAGTTGTAGTTTGATTATTTGAGTGAACATTTCACACGATCCCTTATGCATGGCTCTGTGTTCTGGCTGTGTCTCTCGCTCTCTCAGCTCAGCGTGGCTTTGTTTACATTTGCTTATTAGCAGATAAGGCACGACCTGGCAAAACCCCTTTAAGCCAAAAAGAATGTATGAACAGGTGCTCTCCAAACTTTGACGCGATAAGTCCCTTTGTAATGCGCCAAAGACCCTTTTTTAGTGAACCAAAGATTTGGGGGAGAGGGGGGGTCGTACACGTTCATAGAAGTAGACACATTTGATTCTTTGACGCCAAACCTAGGCGCAAAACAGAACAGCCAGACAAGGTTAAAGGTGGTGTGCCAATACAACAACTCAGACTCTACACTGTGCCTGTATGTATGAACTGCAGAAAAACAGGTTCATACAGTCTAGTGCATGCTACACGGTCTTAAAGCAATTTAGAACTGGCCTGTCGTCGCCAACGTTCATACATGTCGTCCTGTGTTTCCAGGTCTGATTGCACGTTACAAACATCTTCCATAGATTGCACTACACTACATAGCTTGGTGTCATGTGCAAAAATAGAAACTCTGCTATTAATCCCCTCCATTATATCATTAATGAATATATTGAATAAAAGAGGACCCAATACTGAGTCCTGGGGCACACCACTCATAACCGGGGACTACTCGGAGCAGGAGTCATTTATAACCATTCTCGGAGTACAATCCAATAACCAGTTTTTAATCCAATTACACACTGTTATTTCTAACCAAGTGGATTCTAATTTACCCAATAAACGCTTATTAGGGACAGTGTCAAATGTCTATGCAAAGTCTAAAAACACTATGTCCACAGCCGCCAAACTATCCAGACTTCTACTCACCTTTTCATAAAAACAGATCAGGTTGATCTGACTTCTGTCCTTAGTAAAACTCATCACTTATAATGTTCTATTCAGCCACATGTTCCTGTCTATAGTTCCTTATGAGCCCCTCAAACAGTTTTCCCACAATAGATGTTAAACTTACTGGTGTATAATTACCTGGGCAAGACTTGGAGCCTTTTTTGAAGATGGGAACTACATTTGCCTTGTGCGAGTCTCCTGGCATTATACCAGTCACCAGAGAATCTCTAAATATCGTATACAGGGGCACACTGATAACCGAGGTGAGCTCTTTAAGAACTCTTGGGTGTAAGCCATCTGGGTCTGGAGCCATGTTCACATTCAGTTTATTTAACTTGGCTTGGACCTGCCTGAACTCTCCATTCTCTTTTCACAGTGACCGCTCTATATGAAGGATCTGGGTAATTACTGAGTTTCTAGCTGTTAGATTCACTCTCCCTCCCCACATATAACGCAGCCTTACACACTTAGGGCAACTCCCTGTCCGGCAAAGAGCAAATACCGGTCGGATTATTCGACCGGTATTTGCACTGTTTTGCGGCTGTGCACACGGCCGCAGGGGGAGGGCTTTTCTCTGCGTTTAGCGGAGTAAAGCCCTCCCCCTTTGCATAGACATGTTCACATTCCACCTGAAAACCGGGCGGAAGAATGAACATGTTCTATGTTTTTTGGACCGCTGGCGGGCTAAGAAACCGGCCGGCGGAATTTCCGGGACTGCTGCACGGATTTTCCATTAAGGTCAATATTAAAAGTTGCCCTTATACCTCCTGCCTGATAACAGAGGGGGGGAGCAGAGTGCATTTCTCATATTTGTTTAATCATTTCAAGCTGTATGTATAACTGCTTACACCAGTGTTATGGGTACAAGGAACTTGTGGAAGGAGGTGACAGCTCTTCAGGCATGAAAACTGACCACTGCAGGAGGTCTGCAGAACTGTGAATCCTCTCTCTCCCACAGAATGATGACGACTAAGGAGGGAGCAGGGAGCGGGTGGATGATACCACTTTTCA
Organism: Phyllomedusa bahiana; assembly: GCA_025379985.1. NCBI lineage: Eukaryota > Metazoa > Chordata > Amphibia > Anura > Hylidae > Phyllomedusa > Phyllomedusa bahiana. Next base: position 53,924 of record JAODAL010013734.1, on the reverse strand, counting down.
GTGAGGGAAGTCACTCCTACTTGGAGGAGAGAAACGCCCCTGGATTTGAGGCTGTAAAACAGAGACACCGCTCATGTCTGCAAAAGCCTTTGGTGAGAGAACCTCTTTAACTTTCATTTTTTACACTGAGCTGTGATTGGTTGCTATGTGCAACAAAGAAAACACTACTGCTAGAAGGTTTTAATAAGTGAGGCCTAGTGTGCCATGAAATACTTAAATATAATGCTCTATTTGTGTTACATGATGGATTTTAAAGACCTTGAAATAAAAACCTGAAGTTTTATGCCTCCCATCATATGCAGGCTTTCTTTTCATTTTCAGCTTTAAATACTTCCCTGCACCTCCATACATCCGAGTGTACAGGCTGGATTTGCTCTCTTTTCGTTGGTTTTGAAATGAGCCTTTGTGTTGGAGTTTTAGCATTCAACTTATAAATGTTGTAAATCTATTACAAAAGTAAAGGAATGCTGGTAGCAAAGTAATCTAATGGCTCTATATGGAGAAGGTCCATATGGTCTAGTATGCTCTCAGAAGCAGGGCTGTGGTTAAGCTGATTTTATTTCTGCTAGTACAAATTTCTGCATTTTAGCCAAGATGTCAAATGTGCTTCTGTACATTATTTTATGCTGCTAAAATTTTAATATTTAGTTATGCTGTTACCTTACTAATTGATTTTTAATTACATTAACAGCTGGTTTGTCTCTATAAAAGAGTTATGTCGTAAAAGTATTTCAAGCCTTTACTGTCCTCGACTAGTCTTGGAGGCAGTTGGTGTTCTGCGCAAAGTCAGCACTCAGTGCCATCAAGTATCTGAAAATATTGTTTCCACCTCACAACTAAGATATGAACAGTGGCAAAACAAGACTCTACGCTCTCGTCAAAGGCAGAACTATCAGCGCTTGTTGTGTAGGTTTGTACATTGTGTTTATAGAACTTTGTTTTTTTTTTTTCTTGTTTTTTTTTTCAAAAATTATTTTTATTGACATCATTGCATAGAGATACAATAAGACTTTTATTCATTTTCCGAGTTTAAATACACAAAAAAAAACAATTTGTAGGTTTGCCATAGGTGGTTGTTCGAAGTTCTTACATATTGATATAAAGCATACCACAACTCTCAAGTGTGATCGTGTAGCCCAGCGAAGAAATTAAGGTGTATTTTAGTCATCGCATAACTTAATAAAAACTATCAGCAGTAACCATAAATAGTTCAGTACTGAAACCCTCCACTAACCTGACAGGAAGCACAGCCACACCCCCAAAGAAAAATATTACATTATATATTATCTCATAGTTCTTGCTTTTGTCCTCTCCAAATGTGGAATATAATTGACTGGTTAATGTGCCCCTCATTGCTGTGGAATAGATAGATAGATGCACCCAGCACACCAGGCTGACACCTTCAATTTCCTTAGGCTACCCTTCAAGTCTTCCATCCAGTACCATTTGGTATATTAAAAGTTAGCCATAAGCTCATTAGTCTCCACTTGCATAAACTATGCAGAATTAAAGGCTTTCACCGTTTAAAAAAAAAACAACTGTTTTGCAAACTTTTCCTTGTGGCGTTCAGCCTCAACCCTATCCAGGAATAAATATGTTTTGGTTACAGGGGCTAGCATCTCAAGTGATGGTATTGCAGCCTCCAGACAGTTTTTCAGCAGACATCTCTTAGCCACCACGAACAGGATATGTACCAGGGGTAATGTCCCATGTGAAGCTTCCTCCCCCTCTTCCATATATTTGAAAAAAGGGGGAAAAGGGCAAAATTTCCTTAGGGGAGAGTTGAAGGTTTCCCCTCAACACTTTTAAATATTGTAGGTCCCCCTACAAATTTCCGTACGGGGTTTTTACTTCTTCACACAGGTTCTTAAACACAGGCAGGACAAAAATTTGGGGCTCCAAATTCTGACATTTTGGCCCCCTTAAAGTAATTTTTTGGGAAAAAACTAGTTTTACCCTGGGGATACCCAAAGGGCGTTTCCCAACTTTTGGGCTTTTGAAAATTTCCCTGATAATATTTAATATTATAAACGATCATACACTAAAATACTACAAAAACAAATTTCTGAAAATACTAGCTTTCTCTTTTTGGGTTTTCCCAAAACATCGGGAAAGAAACAAGTTGGGTTTTCATTTACCCACTTTTTAACAATCGGAAAAATTTTAGCTGTAAATTTACGGGAACCCCCAACAAAAAAATTTTGGCTGTGTTAACTGCACGCATTCCCAAATTTATTTTCTGCGCTTTTAATTTTTTTTAAAAGCGCCAAAAGATACAAACTTTGTGACCCCCTTTGACAGCAATAAAAAAGGCCAGCTGCGTTACAGAGCTCGTCTTTTCTTGTCTTTTTTTCTGGCCCCCGGGTTTGTATTTTTAAAAACCCTTGTTTAATAGGCCGGCCCCTTTTATTTTTCTTGCCGTCTTCCCATAAATCAGTTGTTTGGGCGAATGAAAAAAAAGAAAAATGCCCGCTTTTTGCGAAAAACTGACAAAAAACACGGCCCCTGCTCAAAAAAAAAACGGCCGATTTCTGGCCGTTTTTTGTCCAAATGAAAGTGTAGCCCAAAAAGCCTTAGGTTTAGCATTTAAATTTAATTTTAAAAAAGTAACCTGGGGACATTGAACATGCTATTGATCGGGCGGGCAGCATGTTATAGGGGAGTGGGAGCGGGAGCTTTTTAAAAATTTTTTTCTAGGGGAAAAAGATTCAGTAGAATTTATAATTTATTTGTTCAGATTTCTGCTTATTCTGGGTTATTCTGGGTTAAGAAGTCCAGTGAGCAGTCTTACAAGGATTGAAGGGGAAATCCCGTTTTGCCATTCAAAAAAGGGGAAAGTGTCAGTCACTGTTTAAGACCCCCACTGGACTCTTCACCTACTGGACTCTTCAATCAGTATAAGCAGAACTTTATAGGAATAAATTACAAGTTCTATGAAATCATTTCCTCTAAAACTATATAGTAATCGCTCCTCCTGCTCTATAACATGCTGCCCACAAATCATACAGTTTTTAAATGTGAAGGCCCCCTTTTAAAGGGTTTGACCATACACTTTAGAGGGCCCTAACTAGATTTTGGGGGTTTTCAATTTGGCTCCCCAAAAATATTTCTGGTTGCTCTCAAAAACCTGCAAAGGGATGTGGCTAGATTAAATGTCCCTCCCCTAATGGGCTGAACCACCCAGTTTTCGGCAGTTCCTAGCCCTTAGCCGCCATAGCCCGTCCAATTGTGGGGTTGCTTTAGGGAATGTCAATGAAATGTGACCATTTAGTATGTATGAGGATAACCTTACTCCTCTATGGCAGATGCCAGGAGACAGATCAGGCAATTTGTTGTCAACACGCCCAATCTTTTTGTCCTTAAGGGAGATATAATATTAATATAAATTTTGATTGTACTTTAATATAGTGATTTTTCCAAATTCAATACAAAATTTCACTTTTAATGACTACTGCAGCCTCCTAGTTATTCAACTCCTTTGTTGCAAACGTAATAGTATGTAAGTACTAAGTAGAACACCTTTTTCTGTTGTGACCTATTGTAGGTGTTTTTACTAGCCAAAACCCGAAGTATTCCTTTGGACCCCTTTAAACCCCTTCTTTTAGGGCAATGGCCCCGTTTCTGTGGCTCGGTGTTAATCTGGGACTGCTTTTCACTTTCTCTTGTACTGGAAACCTGCAGCGTGTTAAGGGCAAGAGGGATTCAATCCTTGGAGAAAAGATCATCCCTTCTGCAAGGAAGCTGAAGCTTGGGTGTTATTGGACCATTCCAATATGAAGTGGTTGCAGCTTGTAAACCTGAAAAAAATTGTCCCCTGGGAAAAGAGCCATGTTTGTCAGGAAAGCGCCAGAAAACTGGTGTTTCTTGCATCACATTTGAAAAAGGTGTAACAGAAAAAAGGTCCCTTTAAATTTCTGAAGAGCTTGTCGTGAAGAGGGTGAGTCATTCTGAGAATACAAAATGTAATAAGGCTGTGAATTAAAATATCTTTGTAAAACGCAAGCATAGGGAACTGAAAAGGAATAGCATTCTTAACACAAAAAATCAGTGGCACACTAAAGACAAGTAAAAATTGGGGAACAGAGGGAACAGTTAGGTAGGGACTCACCGCTTGGGTTCCCCCTTTACGCTTTGGGAGGTGAGTTAAAACAAATTTTTATCAAAAAATGTAAATGAGTCCCAGGTTTTTCATATTTTTTCCCTTTGCAGTAATGCATTTCAAAATTCCTATATCCTTGAGGTTTTACTTAGTCTTTGTGTGCCACTGATATTTTTTGTTGGGATGTATTCTGAGAATACAGAAAATGCAGAAAAAACTGTCCCACTAAAAAAAAAACCAAATTTTTATATTGTCGGGGAAAATGTAAAAACCTTACCACCAATTTTTAAAATTAAAAAAGGAAGTAAATAGGAAGTAAAAACCTTATTCCCCAAAAAATTTGCTTTTCCCGGGGACTAAACTGTTTCATTTTTTTGCGGGGAAAATTTCCAAAAAATTCCTTAGTGGATTTTAGTGAGACCCTTTGCTTTTAAAAACCTTTTTAAAACTGAGGTTTTTGGGACCCCCCCTTTCCTCCCCGGATAATACCAATTGGATGTCCCTTTATCTTTTTCTATAAGAACCCCCCTCCTTTTGGGGTTTTTGGTTTTTGTTTTTGGGCTCCAAAGGGGGCCTTTGTGCCTGAAAATATAATTCACACTACATATCATACTACCACGCCCACATTTTTATTGCCTTCTTAGTGCCAGAAGGGTTCTTTGCTTTATCTAGTGCTTATGCTTGCAGTGTCGTATTTGCCCACTTAAGAACTATATACAGTAAGGTCCATAAATATTTTGGGTAAAAGGGGCCAAATTTTTCTAAATTTTTGGGTTTTTTTACCTTACCACACTGAAAATTTTTAACAAAACCCTTCCAATGGGAGTTGAAGTTAAAAAAATTTTTAAACTTTTAAATTAGTGATTTAACAAAAAAAGATTGCATCAAAATGGGGGAACTAAAGCAATTTTTTTTTTAAACAATCCCTCCATTTCAGAAAAATCAAAAGTAACAGAAAAAATTAAAAAACAGTGAAGGGGAAATAATTATTTTTCCCTTGCTTTTTAAGTTTCCCCCTGACCAACACCCCCCCTTAAACCCCCCCTTTTAATTTTATGGGGGTTTTTAAATTTTTAAAAATTGGGGGATAGGGGAATTATCCCAAAAAAAATCCAGAAAAATCCCATTGTTTTAAATTTTTTTTTCAAATGGAAAATAAATATTTGAAACCTTTTGGCAAAAAAAAGCCCTTTAAAGCTTTGGCAAAACCCTTGTTTTGGCCCAACGCCGTCAGATGTTTTTTTTTTGTTGATGAAAGGGGTTTGCAACATTTTTAGGAGGGGAAATTTTTTGGGCCTAACCCTCTTTTCAGATCATTCTAAATCGTTAAAATTTTTAGGGCTGTCGCTTTGGGAACTTGTTTGTTCAACTCCCCCCATAAGTTTTCTATGGGGTTAAGGTCTGGAGACTGGGGTTAGCCACTCCGGAAACCCTTTAATGTGCTTTTTTTTGAGCCACTCATTTGTCCCCCTTGGCTGTATGTTTTTGGTTTATTGTCCCTTTCTGGAAAACCCAGCCACGACCCCAAAATTTTTAATGGGCCTGGGAGAGGGAAGGAAGTTTTTCAATCAGGATTTTTTAAAATTTCATGGCTCCATCCCTTTTCCCCCTCGATTCGGTGGGAAATAGTCAAAGTGCCTTTAGCGCTAGGGCACCCCCAAAACCTTTTGTTTCCACCTTCATGCTTGACATTGGGGGTTTGGGGTTCTTTGGGTACCTTGGCGCTTTTTTTGCTCCAAAAAAAAAGGGGAGTTTTAATTAATGCCAAAGGCTCAAATTTTTTTTTTCTCTACCCCAAACAACCCTTTCCAGTCAAATCAAGAATTTATCCAGGTGTTATTGGCAAACTTCAGTTGGGGCCTGGACATGTGTTTCTTTGAGCAGGGGGACTTTGGGCACTACAGGATTTTAAACCATTATGGCATAATGTTACCAATAGTTTTCTTGGTGTCTGTGGTCCCATCTGCTTTGAGATCATTGACAAGTTCTCTCCATGTAGTTTTAGGCTGATCTCTCACCTTCCTCATGTTTCAAGGATACCCCAGAGGTGAATTTTGTATGGGCCCAGATTGATGTCGATTGACAGTCATTTTGTATTTCTTCCATTTTCTTTTTATTGCACCAACAGTTGACTCCTTTTCACACAGCTTATGGTTTTGTAGCCCATTCCAGCTTTGTGCAGGTCTATAATCTTGTCCCTGACATCCTTAGAAAGCTCTTTGGTCTTGCCCATGTTGTAGAGGTTAGAGTCTGACTTAGAGTCTGTGGACAGGAGTCTTTTATAAAAGTGACTATATAAGACAGTTGTCTATAATGTAGGTAACGAGTTGATTAGGAGCGTCTAACTGGCCTGTAGGAGCCAGAACTCGTATTGGTTGGTAGGGGATCAAATACTTATTTCTCTCCGCAAAATGCAAATTTATATAATTTACACAATGTGATTTTCTGGATTTTATTTTGGATATTTTCTCACTATTAAAATTAACCTACCCTTAAAATTATAGACTGTTCATGTCTTTGTCAGTGGGCAAAAAATCAGCAAGGGATCAAATTATTTTCTTCACTGTAATTGTAAATAAAATGTTAATTTCTAATAATTCGTTGAAAACCCTTTGTTGGCAATGACTGCCTGAAGTCTTGGAACTCATGGACATGACAAGATGCAGTGTTTCCTCCTTTTTGATGCTCTACCAGGCCTTTACTGCATCGGTTTTCAGTTGTTGTTAAAGACTGAAATTCAGACAGAAAGGCCCATAAACAAACAAGTGAAATGCATGCTCAGTTGGGTTGAGATCAGGTGACTGACTGAATATGACACTTTTTGCTTTAATAAACTCCTGGGTTGCTTGTTTTGGGTCTTTGTCCATCTGTATTATGAAATTCTGACCAATCAGTTTGGCTGGATTTGAGGACACAGTATGCCTCTGAATACCTCAGAATTCATCCGGCTGCTTCTGTCCTGTGTCACATCATCAAACACTAGTGACCCAGTGCCACATCAGGGCTGTGGGGTTGGTAATATAAAGCTCCAACTCCTCAATTTCCCAAGACTCCTGACTCCCTCATACAAGTTGCATGCTTAAGTGATCAGTTAACTGTAGTAAAATGGTAACATCAGGCTTTTTATCACCCTTAGGGCATGTCCCCACTGCACGGGTTTTCGGACGGTTTTTCAGCCGGATTGCGGTTTTTCAGACCGCCTGAAAAACCGGCTGAAAATGAGCACAATGGTGCTCTATGGAAAACCTGTGCAGCAGTCCCCACTGCATGGGTTTTCCGTCCGCCGGTTTTGCCGCCCGCAAAACATTGTGATAGCACAATCTTCCGTCCGTTTTCCGGACGGAATCTGTGCATCTCATTGTGAAAGGGGAGTATTTTCTTTCATGCAGTCGTCTCTTTATGGTAGATTTGGATATTGATACGCCTACATTCTGGAGACTGTTCACTTGCTTGGCTGTTGTGAAGGGGTTTCTCTTCCCCATGGTAATTTATTCTGTGATCATCCACCACTGTTGTCTTCTGTGGGCATCCAGGTCTTTTTGCATTGAGTCCACCCGTTCTTTCTTTCTCAGGATGTACCAAACTGTAGATTTTGCCACTCCTAATATTGGAGCAATTTCTCTGATGGATTTTTTTTTCTCTGTTTTTGCAGCTTAAGGCTATGTTCACACGGCTTAAATTGGGACGTATTTCGCCCCGTATTTTGCGGCGTACTGCGCTCAATACGGGGCGAAATACATCCCAATAATTATGGTAATCGACACTTCTGATAGAGAACTATGGATTGCACCTCCTCTCCCCACTCGCACAATACGCTGCGGTGGGAGATAAGTGACATGACAATTACGAGCGGCGAATACGCGCCACTAGTAATGAATGTCTATGGGTCCAGAGGGCTGCCCCTTCTCCCTGCCCCGCGGGAGTCGGTGCAAGCTCCCGAAGTCCCCGCGTAATTGTGTGGCGTAATTATGAGCTGTGAATTTAGCCTAAGGGTGGCTGCTTTCACCTGCATGGAGAGCTCTTTTGAACACAAGCAAATTCCCAGCATAATCTTCCAAATGCATGCACCACCACACCTCAAATCAACTCCAGGCCTTTTATCTACTTAATTGAGAATAACCTAACAAAGGAATTGCCCACACCAACCTGTGAAATGGCCTTTGAGTCAACTGTGCAATTACATTTGGTCCCTTTGAAAGCAGGCTGGCACATGTTAAGGAGCTCAAACGAAAGGTCTGTCCATTATATAACTGTAACTTGAATATGTTTCGGTAAACGGGTAAAAAAACAAAATGTCATTGTCCAAATATGTATGGACCTAACTGTAGTAACCATGTAGTTATTGCTATAGTTTTCCCACATAGTGCCAGTGCCTGGATAACACTCCTCAAAGTTTCATGACATGCTGTGTCCACATAGAGCGATAACATTCCAAGTGAAAGTGTCCCACATCAGAGCAACTACCAACTATCTCTGTCCTCTCTCTGCTGGCAGCTAATTACTAACTTTGTTAGGTTTATGGTGCAGGTTTAGAGAAAAAATTGTAAGAAAATGTATCAGCATATGTGCCATTAATGTTGGTCAGTGCAGAGGTGTATGGTACAACACGATCACTTTATGCAATTTATCTTCATTGGTTCTGTGGTTGCTTTTTAAAGATGTTGTGTCATGAAGATAACCACAGTCCATGGCTCAGCTATTTGCCAGAATAACATTTTTTTAATAAGTTGAATGTCACGTGGGCTGCATTTTCTTTGGATGTTTCTAACAAGACACCCTTCTTAATACAGTTTTGTGCAATCATTTTAGCTTTGACTCTGCGTATCTTTTTTAAAAAAAAATCCCTTAAATATAAAAAATTTGAGTTGTTGTTTTTTTTTTTCTCCTTTTTAAATTAGATGTAAAAACTAAACAAACAATTCAACCTATATTTGTTTCCTGTTTCTACCTATCTGATAAAACTTTATTTTTCTGTTTTTCTTCCTCAGCATCGGGTCGCTTTCTGCAGTGCTGCGTCTAATTCTAACAATCGTGATTGTGAATTTGCACAATATATATAGCATATCGGAGAAGACCCATTTGGAATACCAAAAATACTTGAAGTAAGGTGCTAGAAATTACTAATTTTTAAAGTGATTGATTTCAGTTTGTTGTGTTATTTTATAGGATTTGTTTTAAACCCCTTAACGACCTTGGACATATACATATGTCAATTTAGTTTAGGGATTAACACACCTGGATCGTGTGAACTCTAAAACAGAGTTCGCCTAATCGCTGTGATCAGGGCAGTTCCTAGGCTAAATTTCACTCAGGGCGAGGTGAAGAAATTTTGCCCCCACCTCACCCCCCGCCGTAACATATGGCGCCACAGTATACTACATTGCATCACCATAAACCAAAGCCAATATATACAAATAGCTTTACCACAATCTGCTACATATAAAACTACCAAATAATAGTTATACAGTTACCAAATAACACCGCTACACAAAACCAGAATCCCATGACCACTAAGACCACATATCACCAGCACATAGTGACCGAATAATAAAACCACACCATGACCACATATCACCACCATATAGTGACCGAATAATACCACCACACCATGACCACATATCACCACCATATAGTGACTGAATAATACAAACTGACCATTACTGAATACAAACCATTATACTACAACCAATATTACCAGCATACAGTGACCATACAGTGGTGGATACCAGCTGAACACAGGCTCTGTAGACATATAAATGATAACGGTAAAGTTACATCTCGTGACTCACAGGAGACGTCTCTGAAGAGGTGTTCTCTTTCTCTTCTTCTTTTCCATCTGTCCCAGACGCCATGACTACTCCCGACTCACTGTAGAATTTACAAAACAAAAATCTTAGACTCCTCAATTTATCAGCGCTTCTCTATCAATTCCTATCTCTATACAAACTCCCCATCTATAGCACCTCATATGGTAGACATGTAATATGCCCCCTGTAGCCACGTAGTAGCCTCCCTTGTAGCCAGTAGATGCCCCCCTTGTAGCCAGTAGATGCCCACCTGTAAGTAATTATAAAATAACAAAAAAAGTACTCGCCTCGGTCCGCGCGTCCCGGTCCGGAGCTGCTGAGCGGTGTAAGCAGCGTGATGTCATCATGCTGCTTACGCTGCATGCAGCTCCCAGGGATCTCCTCGGCGGCATAAAATTCGGATATTTTTCACAAAAACACGGATTGTATGGACCAAAATTTCTTACTAACGTAAAGCACAATGTGTCATGAGAAAATATTCTCTGAATCACATGGATAGGTACAGTGCCTTGCGAAAGTATTCGGCCCCCTTGAACTTTTTAACCTTTTGCCACATTTCAGGCTTCAAACATAAAGATATAACATTTTAATTTTAAGCGCAGAGAGCATCATGAAGACCAAGGAACACACAGGCAGGTCCATGATACTGTTGTGGAGAAGTTTAAAGCCGGATTTGGATACAAAAAGATTTCCCAAACTTTAAACATCCCAAGGAGCACTGTGCAAGCGATCATATTGAAATGGAAGAAGTATCAGACCACTGCAAATCTACCAGGACCCGGCCGTCCCTCTAAACTTTCATCTCAAACAAGGAGGAGAATAATCAGTGATGCAGCCAAGAGGCCCATGATCACTCTGGATGAACTGCAGAGATCTACAGCTGAGGTGGGAGAGTCTGTCCATAGGACAACAATCAGTCGTACACTGCACAAATCTGACCTTTATGGAAGAGTGGCAAGAAGAAAGCCATTTCTCAAAGATATCCATAAAAAGCCTCATTTAATGTTTTCCACAAGCCACCTGGGAGACACCAAACATGTAGAAGAAGGTGCTCTGGTCAGATGAAAGCAAAATCGAACTTTTGGCCACAATGCAAAATGAGGTTTGCTGTAAAAGCAACACAGCTCATCACCCTGAACACACCATCCCCACTGTCAAACATGGTGGTGGCAGCATCATAGTTTGCGCCTGCTTTTCTTCAGCAGGGACAGGGAACATGGTTAAAATTGATGGAAGATGGATGGAACCAAATACAGGGACCATTCTGGAAGAAAACCTGTTGGAGTCTGCAAAAGACCTGAACTGGGACAGAGAATTTTAATCTTCCAACAAGACATGATCCCAAACATAAAGCAAAATCTTACAATGGAATGGTTCACAAATAAACTATCCAGTTGTTAAAAGGGCCCAAAGTCACAGCCCCAGACCTAAATCCAATGGAGAATCTGTGGAAAGAGCTGAAAACTGCTGTTCACAAACGCTCTCCATCCAACTTCACTGAGTTCCAGCTGTTTTCCAAGGAAGAATTGGCAAGAATTTCAGTCTCTCGATGTGCAAAACTGATAGAGACATACCCCAAGCGACTTGCAGCTGTAACCGCAGCAAAAGGTAGCGCTACAAAGTATTAGCTTAAGGGGGCCAAATAAGTTTGCACGTCCCACTTTTCAGTTTTTTATTTTTTACAAAAGTTTAAAATATCCAATACATTTTTTTCGTTCACTTCACACTTGTGTCCCACTTGTTGTTTCTTCACAAAAAAATTTAAAATTTTATATCTTTGTTTAAAGCCTGAAATGTGGCAAAAGGTTGAAAAGTTCAAGTGGGCTGAATACTTTCGCAAGGCACTGTATAAAGCATTAAAAAGTTATTCTCACATAAAGTGACACATGTCAGGTTTCAAAACTAGGGCTGTGGCCGGAAGGCCAAAACTGGCAGGATTCTTAAGGTGTTAAGCCAAATCTCTAGTTGGAGATGACAAATTCACTCCTGGAAAAATAAAAGCTTAGAAAGCAGGAGAAATGTTACATGTATGATCTTTGGGAAAATCACTGACTAAAATTGAGTTCCCCTATTCCTAATAACTTCACAAGTGCAATGAGGAGACACTACTCACAAAAAGTTAGGGATATTTGGCTTTTAGTTGAAATATCAGGATGAGCATAAACGTTCTTGAATTTTATTTTAAATTAACTAAATGAGACCATATTTTACCCTTAGAGTGCACAAGTCCAACTGTTCAATGTTTCAGTACTTTTTGCACAACTTGCTGATTTCTAACAAGGAGCTTAATGGCAAAATTCACAACAGGTGTTTGATCCCTGAGTTGCTCAATACATTTAGGGGATCAATTTTAATTGGGATTCAAACAGTCCTCCTCATGCTGTTCACATTTTGACATCATGAGACCAAGGCAATTAATTAACGGTACCTCGCCATTGCAAGGCTTTAAGTAGGATGCTCTCATACAGAGGTGGCCACTGAGCTTAGAGTGTCAGTGTCATCAGCAAGTTGCCACAGAAAGACTGGAAGTTTACAAACAAAGAAGTAAACAATGCACTGCAGAACCAGATTACGAATGGTCTGATTTGACACTTGCCTCTCACCTTCCAAAAGCCAAATATCCCTAATTGTTTGTTAATGTATTTCAGTGAAGCAATAGTCAAGCATAAGCAGTTTATTATTATCACTTTTTGTTTTTCTTCTGTTCTCTTTTCTGAATACAAAATTAAACATTGGAAAATAAATAGCAGGGACACTCGTTTTTCCACACAATAAAGTTCTAGTTGGGATGGTATTGATCTATATCTTGGCAGTCTTTCTTTACTGGTGATGCCCTTCTTTTTTGAGAGAGCCCAAAATTGAATTCCATTGGTTTTATACAAAATGAATAAATCTAGATTTTCCTCTGAAATTCATAAGAATAAAATTGGTTTTCTGAATATTGTCAGAAAAATGCCAACTAGGGAGCTTAGGCTGGACTCCACTGAAAAGCAAGTTATTTTCAGAATGTAGATACCAAGAGAGGGTTTTGAGGGACATATAGAAGATCTTAGGATTTGTAAGAGAAAAGATCTGTTCATTACAGGAGACAAAGGGGAACACCAAAAGTGCAATCATTGTTACATTTATGATTTGTCATAAAGAAATGAAGTGTGTTTAGGAGAAACTGGTGTATTTTCAGATTTGATAGTGAACTAAGATACCCTGCCTCAAAGCCCACTTTTAACATATCAATGACAGCAGGATTTGGGAGATCGTTTCACCATAGCCATTATGCTGACCTAAAATATGGCTCACAAAACAACGAAGAGGTGCATGTATGTATTTGCAGACTATGCAATGTCCACATCTACAAGTCCGCAAATCATTCTTTCACTAGAACATAAGGGTGCGTTCCTACGGCAGAGGACAAATACCGGTTGGTCTAGCTGACCGGTATTTGTCCTGTTTTGCGGCCGTCCCTACGGCCGCAGGAGGGGTGGGGGGCTTTTCTACGTGATGAGTGGAGAAAAACCCTCCCCTTTCATTCACAAGCACAGATTCCGTCCGAAAATCAGACGGAAGAATGTGCTTGTAGAATGTTTTGCAGGCAGACCGCGGGCGGAAAAACCGTGCAGTGGGGACTGCTGCACAGGTTTTCCATAGAGCACCATTGTGCTAATTTTCGGCCGGTTTTTCAGGCTTTCTGCAAAACCACAAACCGCCTGAAAAACCGGCCGAAAACCCGTGCAGTGGGGACATGCCCTAAGGGATTAAATAAACTGCATCGCTAGAGATATCATATACATGACCACATGTCTGTGTCTCCCTAAATTACATTGAAGAAACGGAGTGTGAGTCTGCAAAACAAATCGCTAAACCTTATAAATGATACAATTCACAAAATAAGATACATGGTGATGCGTAAGTGGGCTAACATCAAGGCGAACCTTGTAGAATCCAGCTCATTGGAGTAGAGAGGATAAAACCAACTATTAGGTAGATTTAAACAGATTAATAATGAGTTAAGGTGGATAGTAGCCCTAAAGAATGAACTTTAGTTCTGATCAGGCCAACATGGTCTGAATTTCACACACCAGCTGATCGCAAGATCTGGATCTCTTACAGTGGGACAACAAGGTTAACATTTTTACTGTTGCATCCTGAGTATACAGTAAAATGTCAGCAGTACCCTTACACAAAACCATATAGGACCACATCTAGGACAGTGTAACATGAAGGTGTATTTAGTGCTTTGCACAAGACTCGCCTTTTTCTCCTCCCTGTGTTTAGACTAGTAATCCTAATCCCTTTGATACTATGAGCTTTAACTATATCTCCTTTGGTGGCCTCCACATACATATTGTCCCCATACATCTACTTTGCTTAGTCTCCATATTCTCTATTGATATGTCCAAGAGGGCATCATGCTTCAACTTTTCTATATTAAACACAAGCCGATATTCAAAAGGGCTTCAGTCGCTGTAACCAATAGTAACACACAGTCCACTTGTTATTTTGGGATATCTTTATGGATCTATACACTTTCTTACCCTTCTAACTTTGAATAAGCAATTGTGCCACATATGCCAAGGTAACACTGAATCGGAGATGGTATCTCCTCCTTGCCTAGTATAACAGGCAATCCCGGACAGCAACAGCACCCTGTTCACCTGTTCTACATGTCAGGGAATCAGAACCATCCTGGTGTTAAGAGCAGTGTGTAAAATTGAAAAACAATGCACATGTAATATCTTGATGGCTGCTTTACTGGGTGGTGTCATGAGGTGTGGTGCACAGACGCTTGAAGCAACAACAAACATTGGTTCCGGAGATCTTCAGGCTTTACTCACGGCACTTATCTTATGGACGTTACATTTCACTATTGTCCCAGGATATCGCATTCATCATAGCGTACAGCACTGAACTTTCTTACTTAACTTGCTCCCTGGGCAATTTCCCTTTATTTTCCTCTCTTCTCTCTGCAGCCTCCCTCCAGTCTCTTCAGTCACTGAGCCAGCATTCCACCTAAAGGACTTAACAATTGCCTTGGTGCAACTACTCAGGACAAACTGTTCTGGCCTGCTCTCTTCGGTACTACTCTTCAGGGCAGCCAACACACTCTGCCCACTATGTACCTAATACAGGATTTGCACAATCCTCTCCTTTCAGTCTCCTCTTCCTCTTTGTCTTTCTAGTAAATCTGTGACTAGGGCTGATACCAGAGCCCAACCTGTCCTATCCATTGCCGGCTGATGGGTAGGAAGATCAGCTATTTTACTGGAACATAACCAGACTGTCCTCAGTTACAATCTGAGGAATTGGCTTAACTAAGCCCCTAAACAGAACTAACTAGATCCTATCGGGCATCTTCCTTATAATGGTCACTCTGTAGCCCCTCCCACCAGCAGTACACTGATTGGCTGCAGGACTAGCTTCACTATCTCAGCACTTAACCCTTTGAATCAACCTATTGTATACATCAAAATAAACCTCTCACCCTTACAAGTGACTGCTGGGCGAACTGCTTTTCTTGGCTAAACGAAGTGGAGTGGGTTTTTGTTGTAGTCTGAGAATTCCTGGGGATTTCATGCTTTTTCTGTGAGCTGAGTCATGCAGATGGTGCAGTCCACAATGGGCTTTGGTTGGATCCCTGCTGTACCAGTCCCTAAGACAGGAGGACTACAAGGCAACTTGTGCCACTATTAGACCACAACTTGGTTCATATGGCTGGATAGTATCATAGGAACTCTACTGCTACTCTTTTTAAAATGTAATTTGGTTATATTCCCTTAAGATTCCTGAATGGAGATAGAGAAATATAGGGGGCAGGGTTGTAGCAGTGGGCCTCCATTATGCTGATTACACGGTTCTTAGGGTGCAGTCAACAATTGGTAAGACTGAGACCAAGACAGATTGTTCCTGGCATAATTTTTTTTTTTTTTTTTTTTAAATATTACTTCACTTCTCTCAATTCCTCTCACCCATTTACGCACAAACTTGTGTTGGCAAATAAACCTCTAATACTGTAAGAAATTATTTAAGCCCGTTTGCACAACAGCTGCCATAGATTTATGTTAAATTCTTTAACCCCTTAAGGACCCAGCCTGTTTTGGCCTTCCTGACCCAGCCCTATTTTTGAAATCTGACATGTGTCCATTTATGTGAGAATAACTTTTTGACACTTTTACCTATCCATGTGATTCAGAGATTGTTTTCTCGTGACACATTGTGCTTTAAGTTAGTAAGAAATTTTTATCCATACAATCCTTGTTTGTTTGTGAAAAATATCAAAATTTCATGAAAATTTTGAAAAATTTGCGATTTTGAAAGTTGCAAAATTTCTGCGTGCAAGACAGATAATTATTCACCACAAAATAGTTTATAACTAGCATCTACCATATGTCCACTATAGGTTGGCATCATTTTTTAAATGTCTTTTTTTTTTTTTTACGACATTAGAGGGCTTAGAAATTTAGTAGTAATTTCTCACAATTTCAGAAAATTTGCAATATACATTTTTTTAGGGACCACTCCAGTTCTGACGTGGCTTTGAGGGGCCTGCATGTTAGATACCCCCATAAATAATGCCATCTAAGAAACTAGACCCCTTAACATATTTACAACACTATTTAGGAAGTTTGATAACCCTTTAGATATTTCACAGAAATTAAAGCAAAGTGGAGGTGAAATTTCAAAATTTCACTTTTTTTGCAGATTTTCAATATTTATCCATTATTCACTGGAATACGGTAAATGTGACTAGGTAAATGCAACTTAATATCAATTCCCCTAGGTCTGCCGTTTTTAGAGATATCCCATATGTGGCCCTAGTGCAGTATTTGGCTCAACCATAAGCCCCAGAATAGGAGGAGCACCTACCGGACTCTGAGGTCTCATTTTCAATACGATTTTATTTAGGCGCCATTTCAGGTTTGGGGACACCCTAAGGTGCTAAAACTTAATAAACACCCCTAAATAGACCACATATTGGAAACTACACCCCTTAAGGAATATATCCAGGGGTGCATTGAGTATATAGACCCCACAGGTGATTCACAAATTTTTTTTAGCATAAGGCTGTGAAAAGTAAAAAAAAATTTTTTCCAATAATCTGCAATTTTAGCTTAAAATGTTTCACATATACAAGGAATCCTGGAAAAAAGAACCGTAAAACTTTGTTAAGCAATTTCTTCCAAGTTTTGACGTCACAGAGAACCCGGAAGGCATTCTCTGCCTTCTGTGCTGTCTCTCAGAGGGCAGAAGCTGCACGGATCACCCGATCCGTGCGCTGCTGCCGCCGACAGAGACGCAGGAGGAGCGATCTCCTCCTGCGTCTCTCTTAGTTATTGCGACCGGATTGTCGCGATAATTAAGGGGTTAACCGCCCCCCCCCCCCCCCCCGGAGCGATCCGGGGTCGGGGCCGATGGTGCGGGATGTCAGCTGTAATATACAGCTGACACCCCGCGCCGATCGCGCGAACTCTGCTTTAGAGAGTGCGCGATCCTCAGGACGTATCCATACGTCCAGGTGCGTTAACCCCCAAACGACCTGGACGTATGGATACGCCCAAGGTCGTTAAGGGGTTAATAACATCACGAATGCTGAGTACTATGTGCTAGCTAGAATCAGTGTTCTTGTGAAGTCTTCGCATTTCAAATGTCTAAAAACTAGGTTAGCTGTTTTAAACATCCTATTGCCCCATTTTCACAGAATTGATACAGAATTATTTGCTAGAAAGTAAATTTTATTCAAAGACTACCTAAAAATTGGGGGGTGGGTGTGGGGGGGAAGCCATGTTCAGTTTTTACCTTATGTTGTTTACTGTCTTTACTAGGCATTTGAAATCTATTCTGCAGTACACAGAAAACATGTCAACCAACACAAGTCCAGAAAAGAACAGATGGGATCAAACTGTTGAGATGACAAGTAAAATCATTTTCAAGATAAAAGCATTTAATGAAAACAATAAAGCGGCCTAACGGTTGAAAATTGTGTGTTTATATTACATATAGTGTCATGATGTGCTTTTACTGGGTCACTAAAGAACTGGTGAAAGGCTACATTGAGGAACAGAGTGTAACTGGCCCCATAGTTTTCAGAATCAGAGCCGGCTTTGAAGTTAGCAGCGGATGTTAGCTGTAATTAACAGCCAGCACCCCATGCATATGGTGCAGACTCAGCGAGTAAGTCCGCTCAATAACTCATTACCAGCATGATGTAAGTGTGTCATATGTTGCGTTTTTATTGTGTAAAAGCAGTAAAACACAAAACTATATGCATTTAGCATCGCTTCTGTTGTATCTGTCTTCTCACTAACATTAAGATTTCACTTATTTAGGGCATGGTAAGCGCTGTAAAAAAAAAAAAAAAACACTACAAGGATTACAAATCCTTGATGAAAAGTAATCAGAGACCTGTAAACCCCTTAATATTACCACTGAAAACGTCAATCTATCCTGCAAAAAACAAGCCTTTATGCTGCTCTGAATAGAGAAAAATAAAATCATTGGTTTTCAGAACCTGACAACATAAAAACAAAGGGGGACATGTATGGAAACTGTCTGGGTCTAAGACTTGCTTTGTAACCTATAGCAACCAATCAGAGCTCCCCTTTCATTTTTTTCAGAGCACTATATGAAATGAACAGGGAGCGCTGATTGGTTGCTATGGGCAACAAAGTTTTAGACCCATACAGTTTTCATACATGAGGCCCACAATTTTTATTGTGTAAAGGAAGTAGTAAAACAAACTATATAAAATTAATATAAAAATTTTACAGACCTGGATAGTAAAGTTATGTTATTTATTTTTAACAATGCTAAAAAATACCTAAAAACCTATAAAACGCCTGTGGGCACAAAATTCACACTTAAACCTTATATGAATTACCTAAGGGGGATTATTTCCAAAATGTGGTGACTTCTGGAAGGTTTCACCTGTTCTGGTACTTGTAGGCCCTACCATACGCACAAAAAGCAGTTTACACCCACCTATATGCTATTGTCATACTTGGAAGAAATTGCCACATTCTTGGGTGCTTTTGCTTCAGGTTTGGTTCTGAAAGTGACACACCTGTCAATAGTCTCAAAAAAATTTGGGAATCTAGCAAGAGAATAAAGAGTGACTTTTAATGACTATATTTACTATTTTGCCATAGGCAAACTTAAACTCTGTCAGTTCTCAATCTATAAAATACTAAAACTTAACTTTTATTATGTACTTAACCTCTATACACACTATTTAAAACCTGATTTCTAACCTCTCAATTTGTCCCTTTCTAATTGTAAAGGAATAACTCCTTTTCTATTATCAAGTCTGGTGGAGCACCACCCACTAGCAAGGGAAACCCTATATATACAGTGATTTGCCGACTCCAAAAAGGAATCCAAAACATCTTACTTGGGGAGTCATCCCTAATCTGAAGGGCATGAAACATATAAGGTTTCCTTGCGAGACCCTCTGCAGCGGGTAACATAGTAGAAAATCACAAATTAAAATGTCATGCCTGGTCTCTCTGAATCTCTGGTGGCCAATTGGTGAGCACCTGAATAGGGTGTGTACCCAAGATCATATAAAAGGAAATGAGCTAGACCACATGGGACCGGACCTCTATCCCCTGATGAAGCCAGTTAGCTGGTGAAACATGTTGGGTAGGTCAGGCATGACATTTAAATTTGTGATTTCCTACCTCTTTCTACTGTGTTACCCGCTGCAGAGGGTCTCACAAGGAAACCTTATATGCTTCATGCCCATCAGATTAGGGATGACTGCCCAAGTAAGATGTTTTGGATTCCTTTTTGGAGTTAGCAAATCACTGTATATATAGGGTTTCCCTGCTAATAGGTGGTGTTCCACCAGACTTGATAATAGAAAAGGAGTTATTCCTTCACAATTAGAAAGGGACAAATCGAGAGGTTAGAAATCAGGTTTTCAAATAGTGTGCATCGAGGTTAAGTGTTATACATAATAAAAGTTAAGTTTTAGTGTTTTATAGATTGAGAACTGATAGAGTTTGTTTACCTATGGCAAAATAGTAAATATAGACAATATACTCACTACACCCCTTGAGGGTGTAGTTAACAAAATGAGGTAAGGTTGTTTATTAAGTTTTTGTACCTTTTTAAGGTGTTAGCAAACATGAAATGATGACTAAAAAAAATCATAATAAAAAAGAGCACCAAAAATCCAGTAGGTGCTCCTTCAATTCTGAGTCCAATATCGCACTAGGGCCACATAGTGGCAGAATCAGGGGAATCAATATTGAGTTACATTTTCCTGTTGACATCTACTGAGTTCCAGTAAAAAATAAATTAACATTAAAAATCTGCAAAAAAATAAAATGAAATTATGAAACTTCAACTCCAAAGCATCAGAGCACAATACTTCACGGGAAAACAATCTCTGAATCACATGGATAGGTAAAAGTATTTATTCCCACATAAAGTAACACGTCTGATTTGAAAAACAGGGCCGTGTCATAGTGGACATGGCTTTGTGGTAATGGGCATGGTTTGGTGAGCCTTCTCAAACTCAATATGGAGAAAATGGAGTTCATCGTATTTCCCCCATCACACTTCACATCTTCATCTAACCTATCACAGTCAATTGCTACACGCTCTCCCCAGTTCCACAAGTCCGCTGCCTTGGGATAAACCTCGACTCTGCCCTGTGTTTCAAACCGCACATCCAAGCCCTGACCACTTTTACCTGAAAAATATTTCCTGAATACGCTCCTTTCTTGACTTTGATGCCGTTACTGCAACACTCTCTTTTTTTTTTTTTTTTTTTTTTTTTTTTTTTTTTTTTTTTTTGCCCTTCAATCCAACCTCTACTCCGCCACCCATCTGATCCACCTCTGTTCATGCTACCCATAGCATTCAGTTCAAGCTGCTAACAATGACCTATAAGGCTCTCCACAACCTGTCCCCTCCATACATCTCTGCCTTAATCTCACAAAACCTCCCCTCACACAATATCTGCTCCTCACAGGACCTTCTCTGCTCTTCTCTTGTCACCTCATCATACAACTGTCTCATGCATCACCCATGCTCTGGAACTCATTACCACATCACTCACAGAAATTTTAATAGTTTCAAATGCAACATGAAAACCCATCTCTTTTTGTTTAAAAAAAAAAAAAAGAAAAATCAAGTTTATTTGCAAATCCGAAAAGATTATGACAATGGGATCAAGAAAGGAGAAAGAGAAAAATACAAGTCCGAATGCTACATGCAAGTACAGGACAATAAAGATCTGTCACAAATGATGCAATTATAAATTTCACATGTCCAATGTAGGCAAAGTCATTTTATACGTGATCACATTTATATGGAGCAATAAACCATGAAAAATACAAAGACTATGTGTATGTGGTTTGTTTATCTTTTCTAGAGAGCATATATGAGAAATTTATAAAAATCCCATAGGTCTAGAAGGTGGGGGGCATCGGAGGCCAGCACAAGACAAATATAAGATGAGGAGTCCGGTAGGATCAGATCAGATACAATCAAAGCCAAGTAAATGAAATCTAATCCAGACAAGTAGCTGAAAGAGAGGTATGAGGCCGTTTCTGCCACACTTTAAAAAAATGCATCAGAGCAACCACGGTGCAGATAGATATATTTTTTGAAAGGGTGAGTAGTGTTTACAGAGTTAATCCATTCTTGTTTACTAGGGGTATGGCCAGACATCCAGTGGCGAGCAATTGTTTTCCTAGCAATAAATAAGAGCTCAGTGAGACAGGTACAGTCAGCAGAAGATGGGTTGTCTTCACAATCTAAAAGTAAAAGGCAGGATTTCGGGTCATGAGTCACTGGACAACCCATCTTATTATTTAAAAATCTAAGCACTTGCCTCCAGAAACCCTGAATCCTAGGAACTGACTATGATCAATGGAAAAAAGTACCAGGGGAAGAAAGACATTTTGGACATTGGTCTGGATATTCCAGACAAAATGTTTGTAAACAGGTGGTAGTATAGTATGTGCACTGCAAAATATATAATTAAGTTGCCCGTTTTCTGTATTTTGGAGAAACTAATTTGGGAGCCTCCAATGCCAGTGCACATTGGGCATCAGATACAGGGCATACATCCTCTTCCCAAGTGGTTTGTTTTGCAAAAAACTGAATGTTCAGCCGTTGTCTCAGTAGTGACACATAATAACAAGTAACTAGACCATGAAGGGGTGGCAAAGTTAACAAATGAGGCAGAGGACACTTTTGAAAGACTAGAAAGCATGCCGGAGTTGTAAATAGTAAAAAAACAAAAAACAAAACAGGAGTTACGAATATTGTATCCGGCTGCTAGATCTTAATCATTTAAGGGTTGTTGAGACAGATGTACCACCCCCCTCTGCCTCCAAACAGAGCTATCGAGGGAGGGAAGCTCGTGCATATTGCCATTATCCCAAAGGGGTGTATAGTCATCTACTCCGGAAAAGTAAAATAGGTTTTTAACTTGTTTCCATATTAACAAACTCTGCTTAAAGATCATTGGGCATTTATTTTGGTGTGGAGAGCTGGTATGGGCTGAAAAAAGAAAGTGGAATGGGAGTGCATGAGGCGAACCCCATGGCTTAATTAAGAGGTTCAGGACTCTCAAATAATCATTCATGTGCCACCTCACTAAATGAGAGAGCTGAGCTCTCCAATAGTAAGTCCTCAGATCAGGAAAGGACTTACCACCTAAATCCCAGGGATGTTGCAAAACTAGTCCTACCATTATTCCATATAAATGAAGTCAAGATTGAGTTTAATATCCTAAGAGTGAGATAAATTGGGGATTACAGGAGGATATAAAGTATTTTTGGGAATAGAACCATCTTAGCCAAATTCTAGCCATAAGTGATAAAGGGACGCTTACTCCACCCACTAATGTTAGTTCAGAGGAAAGATAACCGCGGGATAATATTTAAATTGTGACACTCTGATAAATTCCTGGCGATAACAGCCCCTAAGAAAATACATTGGAGTGGCCATTTATTTTAATCTGGCAATCAGAATAAATTCCTGGATTAACGACCCTCCTCCAGAGTTCTAGTTACTATGACTGGCTATATTATTACACTCTAGAAATGCATCCAGACCCTTTTTGAACTTGATGTTAGTGAATTCACCATGACAAGTTCCTCTGGCAGAGAGTGCCACAGTCTCACTGCTCTTACAGTAAAGAATACCTTTCTGTGTTTATGCAGACATGTTCTTTCCTCTTGGCGTAGAGGATGCCCCCTTGTTCTCGATATAGTCCTTGGTATAAATAGATATAGGAAGAGATCTCTATATTGACTATTAATATATTTAAATATATTATGTCCCCCCGAAGCCGTCTTTTCTCTAAACTAAATAACCCTAATCTCGCTAATCTTGGGTATTGCAGTCCACCTAGTCCTTTTTATTATTTTTGTTGCCCGCCTTTGAACATGTTCAAGCTCTACAATGTCTTTCCTGTGCACTGGTGCCCAAAACTGTACACAATATTCCATGTCTAGATCCTGTAAATATAATAAAGCATCTGCGTATAAACTTTTTTTCCATGCAAAAACCAGAAATTCCTGAATTGCCAAGAATCCGAGCAGCAAGCGGCTCAATAGCCAGGGCAAAGAGGAGTGGAGACAGAGGACATCCCTGCCTAGTACCCCTATATAAAGAGTGCGTCAGTGATAAAGCCATTAACTCTTACCCTCACAACAGGCTTGTGATATAAAAGTTTGATCCAGGAGATCAAGTGCAGGGCCCAAACGTTTCAAGGACCATCCATACTCTGGTTTTAGCAACGTCTAACCAAGGAGGTGAACTGTGATAGGAAAATGGTGCAAGATAGGTAAACACAATGGGTAAAGAAGGGAAGCAGTTGTCTATTTGCCAGAACAAGGTTAATTCTTGATGACACATTATGCCCATGGGTAAAACAGGGAATACTCAGAAGATGAGGGGTGACAGGATTTCCACACATCTACTAAACCAACTGCATTAACCGCTAATTGCAAGGCAAAGGGGGTATCTACATAGGCAGAAGTCTGTCTGAGGGTAAATCTGTCCAAATGAGTATCCCAGAGGGTGTTAAAGTCCCCCATTTATAAGGTCAGAATATTAGGCCATCCCAAAACAAGAGCTACCGCTAAGTGAGTAATAGGTGGAATGGAGGAGGCATTTATATGTTGACTAGAATAAGTGGCTTATTGTCAACAAAGCAATACATAAAAATATATCTCCCACTCCTGTCAATATCAATAGTGTCTAACGAAAGAAGGACATTTCTGTGTATCAACACAGAAACAACGCACTCATTAGGGGAATATTACGAGTAATAAGGCCAGCCCACCCACGTTTTATGGAGAGTATGGGTGTGCGTACTAATTAGATGGGTCTCTTAGAGACGTGATATCTGCCATATGTGTCTCAGGAAATCTCTGCACCAATTTGCGCTTAAGAGAGTCATTCAACCCGCTTACATTTCAAAAGAGGAATTTTAAAGTAGTCATATTAGTCATTTGGAAATTTGAATCAAAGGATACAGTAATGTCCTCCGACTCCCACTCCGCCCATCAGGACCATACAATGCACACCATACAAAAAAGGATGTCTAGACCATTGTAGCGCATACACAAAAGTTAGAAACTGTCCCAACCTTCCTCCACCCCACATCCATTTCCCAACTGTTGGATGCATATACCAAACAAGAAACCTATAAAAGCTAGTGAAGGCAAAAATACTCCCAAAAATGAAATAAACAGCCACCAGTGTCGGCTAAGCAGTGCCAAAATATAAAAATTGAAGCATTTAAAAATAGGAGAAAATCCCTGTAGGATAAATAATCACGTGTCAGCATGGAGCTTGTAAGGATTATAGGTACAGTAAATTAGCGTACTTGGTACATAAACCGTAAATAAACGTATATGTGTATATGAAATTAAGCCATCTAATCGCAAATTTTAAAAACTCACAATAATAAGTGTAAGAACCTAAAGGGTGTCCTCCTACAATGTTTGGATTTTTAATTTAAAGATCTTTCAAAAACAAGCAGCTATGCATAAAATTTCATCCTACAAATAGTCCTACTGATTTTGAGCTAGCCTGTCTATATTACTGACATCAACTTCTCAAACTCTATAGTAGCCAACCTGTTGATCCTTATATTACTGCGACAGTCTGAGTGACTCATCACCTTTGAAACAGTTCGAGCAAGGAGCACCCACCCGCACAGAATGCAGTCTGTAGTGGATGGGGGAGGGAGAGACCTGGCGTCGTTCCATGCTGCTTGATTACCCCTGTGTTGTCCCTGCTTCCTTCCTTCTCCTCTACACAGATAATGTGTACAGGCAGTGACCCTAGTCTGTTACTATAATCATGATATTTCTTTGGAAACTGTGACTATATCTAATAGAATATCCAATCAGGGCAATGTGAAAACTTTATATCCTCTCCTCGTAATAGTTAGAACTCCTGATAAGAAGACAACTTCCCTTGTTGTTGTCCTGGAGATAGTGAGACAGTGTAAGCTAAGCAGGGATATAGGAACAAAATGTCATCCCCCCTCTGCCATTAGCCACAGCTTTCATATTCCTCTTCCTACACTCCTATTCAGCCCTCTCCTTAACAGACCTATCACTCGACACACAGGTGTAACTCTGAGAGCATAAAAACCCCTCCCCTCCCCCCTTATAGAGTTACGGACTGCCTTTCGATGGAGGGAAGAGAGCAGAACATACGGACAAGAAACCCGCCCCTCAGTTCAACTTACCAGGGACACTGACAGGCTGAAAGCTCGTAATGAGACAACTCCTTTAAGACCAGTGTCGATACTAAGAGAAAAAAAAAACTCTTATATGCAGGAGTAAGAGAAATGTCTGTGTCTTTAGGTAAAGTCCTCTCTCAAAGACTATGCCTTTGCGAGAGTAACTGAATCTCCCAGGGAGACCGTTGTATATAACATTGATGAGAAGAAGAGAAAATGAGGCGAGTTCAAATTCATCGTTCAAATTATTCTCTTAATTCAAAATAGCAACATTAACCCCTTAACGACCCTGGCGTTATGATACGTCCCAGAGCCGCTAAAGGCTTTTGCAGGGGTATCCCTCCGCGACCCCCCCCACTACCACCGGTTTTAGCGCGAATCGCCGGCTAACACCCGCCGTTACAGCCGAACGCCACGTCGACCCACCCCTCGCTGTTTAAACCCCATCAGACACCGCGGCAAAGATGCCGAGGCGTCTGAAATGAATCACGATCTCCCGCCACCGTATCGTCATGGTATCGGACACCCCTCGCAGCATAGCAGCAACGCTCCGACCACCGACATGGAAGGGAGCCTTGGAAGGCTCCCTGTCATTCCATGTCCATGTTTAGCCCACTTCCTCCGCAACAGACGTGGGAAACCGCATATCTGCAGTACACTCAAATGCAATGACAATTGCCCCCTATTGTTACAAGTACCATAGCTGGCCTCAATGTTAAAGGGTGTTATCCTTTGCGTTCAGCTAATTTTCTCAGAGTGATTTGAAAAAAACAAAAAAACTCCAGGCGTGGTCACCTCTCCCTCCAGAGGCGTGTCTCCCCTCACTGCGGAAGACTGTGATATAATTTTGTAATAATCAGGATCAGAAGGTTGTCCTGGATATAACTCTCGTAGCCTCCGTATGTTTCTATCTGCAGCCTTGAGGCTCCAAACACCACAACACCTGTCATATGTCATTCGTTACACACAAATGACACTGAAAGCCATCAGCTATAACTTCTAGTGTTGTGTTCACCCA
This sequence comes from Phyllomedusa bahiana, assembly GCA_025379985.1. Lineage (NCBI taxonomy): Eukaryota > Metazoa > Chordata > Amphibia > Anura > Hylidae > Phyllomedusa > Phyllomedusa bahiana. The sequence goes on along the minus strand of JAODAL010013734.1, from coordinate 27,285 downwards.
ATTGACGACATCAGGCAATAAGCCTTATACTCAAACTACAAACAAAGTCATTTAGTTAAAATCTCCTGCTTCCTGTTCATGACATAGGTGCAAAACAATGGGAAGAAGCAGAGTCATCTTTGAGAGAAGGCCCTTATCTCACGTGTAACTACCATTAGGCTGTTGCCAGCGTAACATGACAGATGATAGATATTGCTTTACAACAAGGGGTTATGGTTCTAGTCCCCGCACAGAGTATTATTTTCCCCCCCTAAAATGCTACAACACTGGTAGAAGACTTAAGAATATTTATTCAATCTCCTATAATATATATAACACATAGCATAGGCTCCCCTATATCATGTTCTCATCCCCAGAATCATATGCATTGTATCACATATGTTGAAGTGCTATGGTGGTGACTACTGTACAATGGTACACTATATAGGGAGCTTTGTGTTGTATATAATAAAATTTTTGATGTCTACAATATATATCATATCTTTTACATACTGTGTACAATTTATAAAAGAAAAAAAAATACTGAAGACTTGAACTCCGTCACCTTTAACTTGCAAGAGTCATAAAAGCACAGCACTATACAACACTTATGCAACACGTGTTAAAATCCTTAGGTTATACACACTAATGATGTCATAAGGAGGCGCATGCATTTACCCTAGAACAAAACGCCCTCTTTCAAAGTAGCAGCTATAAACTTGGAACCCTGTGAACAGGCAGTCATTGCCCAATTATCACCATAGAGCGGAGATGTACATAAGAGCCACAGACCCTGGTTCACTACAATTTTAACAGCTTAGAGGGATAAACACAGAGTGGTGCAGCAGCCAATCACCGTCTGCAGAGGCTGTCGAGGTTTTTCCCTGTCTAGGTTCGAAATCCCAATAGCTGAATGAATGTCAGCCACCAATCACATTCAGGGCGTTCTAGGGAATTGACTAGGGGGCATTCCACCAGCAACAGCAAAACGTAATACTGATTTAAGAGAACTGATTCTTCTAAACCAATGACAGAGTAATGCAACCCAATACTAAAGTGCTTATTTTTACTGTCCCCATAATCTGAGACATGATCTTTGTAACAATAAAAAACCCCTTTAAAGTAAAAAAATACAGTTTTAACAGTACAAAAAAAAGTATTAAAATTCTAACCCCCCCTTTCCCCATTTTTACAAATAAAAACAATAAAATAATAAATAAAGTTACACATATTTGGTATCGCCTGCATCAAAAAAGTCGGATCTCTAAAAATATAACATCATTATCCCCTGCCTAACACCGTAAAAAAAAAAAATTCCAGAACGCCAATATTGCTTTTTTTTGAATCACTTTATTGTTCACTTAAAAAAATGGAATAAAATATCAAAAATAGTACGAGCATGCTTTCCAAACAGCGAGCGATAAAAAGTACACATCACCCGCAAAAAATGCACCCTCAACGTGACGTCTGTAAGTTTAGAACCAAAAAAATGTTATTGGTCGGCACAAACTAAAAAGTTTGGAATTTTTTATTAGCATTAACCATAACATAACGAAACCCAACATATGGTATAGACTGATGCGTATCAACGCTGTACATACAGAAAAACACTCACATTTATGGACCACGATTGAACCCTTAAAGCAAAACCCCCGACTATTCCCTGTGTCCCTGAGCCCCACATTAAGACACACAGTCAGGATCACCACAAGCATCGGAGAACCCTATCCAGCTACACTTCTGCTGTCTATATCGCACATCGCACATGCACTGTGCAGGGGCCATACAAGAGGGTCAACAGTAATTGCAGGCTTCTGTCTGTGAATCTCTCCTGAGAAGAAAGCATTTGCAGCCACTGACCTGCAGAGGTGAAGACAGACTTCCGACCCGCCACTGGCAAGTTTGTGAAGAGCACCGACACTCTCCCTGAGCGGAGATAAACACTCCTCCACCCTGATCGCAGCGTCATTATTGATCTCCTCATCCTCTACAAGTGACGCTGACAGCCCCTTATACGTACTTAAAGAGCATAGCTCCAGTGTACCCTGCGCACTGACAACCAGCATCTCTCAGATAAAAAAGACACTGGAGAACCTCCTCGCCGCAACAACCTGACGACTGATCGATCCCAGTCCGGTGGTGCCACAAGAGATCTACATTCCCTTATGTAGTAGTGCCTACTGCAGAACTCTTAGGGCTAGTCCCAACCCCTGCAGAGTGAAGAAGCCCATAGAATCTCCGCAACCTGCGATCTCCGGACTCCGTCCGCCAAGCAGGACCCACACTGCACCTATCTCTGAGAAACACCCATACCAGTGGTATTGCCAAATACTTGGACTTTAATGACAAAGCAGCATCCTTCCGAGACCTTTAAAATTCGTCAAGCAGCTGACTGAAAATAAAGGTGACATAGAGATCTTATATTATGGATGATTTCTCTGTGGAGGTGCCAAGCGACTCGACATTCTTTCTCAATCACTATGTCTCACCCTCACCCGCCAACACAGTTAAGTTTGCCTCAACTATCCGCTACCTTTCGAATCTTCTCCCAATAGGATCCCTGTCACCTCAAATCCCCAGAATAAGACTCTGAAGACACTCTTAAATCCTACAGCAAGATATGATAGCCCATCCTGATTTTCTATGCCGAAAAAAAGCAAGCGGCCAAGACTGGGTCAAGACTTCACCGCCTAATCAACTCCATCTGAATGTTCTCCTAAAACAACGCTTACTCTGCATGCGGCGGGACCCTCAGGAAACCTTAACTATTCTCTGCAACAACCTTACCTTATTCATTGGGCACTCTCCCTTGTGTAACTGCCTTGTGCGCAATTTTTTTTCTGTTATGGATGTTCTCTTACGTCCCATGTTAACGTGTTATTACGCTAACTTTATATAGGACAGTTTAATGATATATTTGACTACCTCTATAGCCCTTCCCACATGAAATGCATGACCATTATGGTCCCCCCACTGGTGGGGCATTGCAACTATTTGCACTTACATGTACTTTCTCTGTACATGTTGGAAGTAAGGAAGATCCAATAGCGAACATGGCTTTGGCGTAATTTTGTTTTTGGTTTCCGCCCAAAGGGCTTTGTTTTTTTTTTTTTGTTCTTTTTGGTACCTTCTTGTGTTTTGGATCTTATGTGTTATAGAGGTCTGGAAGCAATGCGGTGGATTTGTCGCGGTCTCCTCTCCCTAGTGAGTCCATTTTCCTTCATTTCACTTGCCTGTGCTATAATTCTTTGTCACTATCTTTATGCAATTAACATCGGGAATTTAAGGACTCGTCTCCTTCTAAAAGATTATGATTCACTCACCTAAAAAATAAAAACAGACCAATCGCCCTCCTTCAGAAACACACTTGGAAGGAGATTTCACTGCTTAAACGCCGTGGGTGGGCTCTCACTGGCTCTCCATCCATTATAGGAAAGAATGTGTAATTCTCCACATCAATAAAATCTTCTATTCCTTTTAGCGCCACCCAGAAAGTGAGCCCGCTGGGTCAAGTATCCTTGAAAGTCTCAAGTAGAAGTTATTTCCATCTATAATATCTACGGTCCTCCTCATCCACCAATTCTTTCTATAAAACCCATGACAGACCTTTATACAGTGCCGTAGAAGCTCTAAAAATTGTAGAGATATTAACCGTTGGTTTAATACCCAGGAAAAAGAATATCTTCCACTACTCTCCTCGTATTCCCTAGTCCCATGACCCCCCACAATTTGGCTAATTTTATCTCAACCTCAGTTGTATGATACGAGGTCTCTGCAGCCTGATGGGAAGGACATTCCTTTTTTTTCCCATCCACCCAATTCAGGTCCCGGATGATTATATTCTTATCTACTACTCTCCCAAAGCTATGCAAAAGAGGATCTCTTTGACTATTCAAGATTATTATTTCCAATTCAAGCCCCTTCGTCCTTAAACACTCAGAACGCTGCTTCCAAGGTACAAGTACCTCTTGAGAGAATCTCCCGTCTTCTATTTGGGACGAGAAGCTTTGCTAAATCCTCCGAGGGTTTGGCGGCAATTTTTACAAACAACCCGAAGTTAGACGCTCCATCTTAACTTTGGAGACAGCTAAAGCGGTCATATAGAGCCACTTGAGTTGCCTAACACTAACACACCGTCAGAATGTGGTGCGAGCAAATTAATTGTTGATTAGAGCATCTCAATCTTACACTGATTTTCTCTCCAACCCAAACTCCTCAGCCAAACTCCATGTGTCAACACTAAATAAAAAGAGAGTATGAGGCGCTGCTGGAGTAATAAATGATCCCCGGCGTCCCGATGACAAGCTAAATTCTTCAATGGAACTAACGGGCGCTTTTAGCAATTTTTGCTAAGGAAGAACTCTAAGTTTCCAATTCTAGCATTGCAGAATACTCCCCAGCGGAATATCATATTCTGCTACTGCGATTAATGATGTCCTACCGATTCTATGACCATTTTATATTCACTCAAAACCTCCGATGACAACGCCCTCAACTGGCTTGTGCCGTCTTCTCTCCCCTCCCTTTCTGAGCAGATAGGACAACCTTACCAACCCTCCAACAATGAAGAAATCTCTAGGTTATAAGTAACTTGGGTAATAATAAACCCACCCCAATGCTTCTCAAGAATTCTACAAGATTCCTTAATCCTAAGTCACTCCCCTCTAACAACCCCTCCAATCTAGTACCTGACTAACACTACCCATCCCGCCACCAATTTAACTACGCGTTTATAAAAGTTTTACCGAAGTCCAGGAAAGACACAGTCTCTCCCCTCCTCGTCCGTCCAATTCATTAATAAATTTTGACATTAAAAATAATTCCTAAGTTTGGCTGACTAGGCGCCACATCTCTTCCCTGTCTCATTAACCCTCAACAAGAATGACGGATTCCTTAACAGAGCAAGCTGTCTCTAATATTCGTAAAATCATAACTGTCCGCTGGAGAATCAAATGTAATCCCGGCTTCCTATCCGTCTCCAGCTTTCCTTCCATTGCAGAAAACAGCTTCCGACAGGGGCAGCATGGAGATGCTGGGCAGTGATGGACATTCGGATTCCAGAGCCATCCAATCCTATATCTCTTCACTGAATACCAGCCCCCGCGCCCAAATCTATACCCCGGGTATTTCCTTTCTAGGGCCAATCATATGGGAGAGCTACTCGCCAGGAGCCTTTACCCACTACTTGGTATAATTTGCCATAGATCCGCTCTCCATAGCCCTGGTCGCTAATCCCAGATCTCCTGGGCCTTATAACGTTCATCCTATATTAAGGTCTTCTTATTTGATATATCATCTGATTTAATCTATCTGACCCATTGGTGAGGTTCCTCACATCAGCTTTGCAATTTAACTAATCCTTGGCGGGTGCCTCCATCAAGTATCTGGGCATAAATAATCGGTAAAGTCCCTGAGTTCCATTAATCACCTCAATGAACCCCCCTTCTGTTTCCTCAAAATTGGTGAAGGAAGCTAAACGATGGATCATCTTCCGCTCCCCTAACATGCTAAACGCTCATCTTCTCAAGATGAGAAGTTCCCAAAAAAAGTTAAATTTGTTTACAACAATCCCATTAGTTGCTTAACAAAATGGATGTCCCGCCAACTTTATACCGCTTTCACTTCTTTCCTATGGAATAAAAATCCCCCAGATATCCCTTGCTTAAACTGATCCTCCCAAAAGGATTGGGGTGGAGGGGGGGGGGCCTGAATTTGCCGATCTGAGGTTTATAATCACAGCCGCTCTGTGTCAACGATCGGATTGGTAAACTCGTTCCAGATACTTCCAAGCTCTCTACAGAGGCGCACTGGTTCAACCATGGACTCTTCCAGACCTTCTGTCATACCCAAAAATTCTGCTCTTTACTAAGTGTGCGAAACAAGCCTCATTGTTGAGAACCCGATCGGCCAGCCCTGTAAGGCCTGTAAAGCCCTTTCTCCTCTGCCACTACCAAACTAGTAGATTTACCTTCCTATCTATGCACCCAGAACAACACCTGGCCTTGATAAACCCCCAATTTAACTGACTGGCGAGTAAATATGGATCTTAACTATTCCCACTGTATTCACCCTTCCCACCACGATTTACTCTCTCGCAGAAATAATCTCAAAAATAATCCTTGCCGACCATCGCATTTTTTGGCTTACTCCCAAATATGCTTTTTAAAAGAGATAAGGACATGAGACCGCTCATTTTGAAGTTGAATGCTTTTGATAATGTTATCGCCCTACTGTCTCAACAACCAACTCTCTATCACGCTATATCCTGTCTTGGTAGGTTCAAACAGGGCATTTCAGATTTTTGCTAGTGGGAAAGGTCTACCCTACTCAGGAGATATTTACTACCATTCTCGAGGATGCGAAGATCCATAAATATTATAGTTAGTGATAGTGGATGGACACATTCTTTAGAATTGCCCATTCCCGCAATTTACGGCTTTAATAACCCCCCCATCGCAGCTTTCCATAACCTTTTTGACGTCCTTCCCAAGTGTGGTACCCCCACGGATTTTGTCCATAGATAAGGACCTGTAGGAAACATGAAGTTCTTGAAAGAACCTTAAACCATAAAAAAGCAATCCTTGAAGTGAGACAACTCGTTAAGTAGCAGAACTTACAGGGTTGTCCACGTTCATTTTTAATTAATAAAAAAAATAATAATATCATAATAATAATTAAATATTTATATTGAAAACAATAATGATACATCTCTCTCGCACCTCTGTTAAAGTAATCCTATGTCCACTGTCTCTGTTTTTGTCCTATAATGCAGTCGGAATGTCATTGTTGCAGCCCTTGATTGGCTGCATTAGTTCACACATGACACTTTCTGGTAATACTGTTCATTCCAATGAAAGCCCCAAACGTGATGTCAGAAAAACCTGTGACAGCCAATACAAATGCCCATGCTTAACTCAATCGTGCCAGCACATTTGTGCGTCGACGACTGCCAGCACCCAGGAATAGAACATAAAACAGCGCCCACAAGCAGGTAAGTTTATTCTAACTACAATCAACAGAATAAAAATAATTTAACAGGAACCATTCACAAGAACATCTTATCTTCTGTAACAGACCACATAACAAAAAGAGCTGAACATATTGATATATTGTTCTGTTGAAAAGAATCCAGTGTAACAGTTTGGCTTAGTTTAACGCAAGCGCTGAGGTGTGACTCCTCTGACCACGTCCAAGTTTATAAGCCACACCAGGACGGGTCTTAAGTTAGGTCCGTGATTCACCATAGTCCGCTGCAAGCAGGTGGCCTTACTTGCGGCAAAACCTACCATGTCGCGTGACAGTGCCAGATGTAGCTGGTAAAAAATCTTGATGCAAGCTTAAATACGCGACAGCAGAATCATACACCGGCAAAGTTTCATGGTCGGAAATGACAAGGCAAACAGTATGGTACATGATATAAACACATCAGAAACACTTTCTCTCAAGCACAAGAGCACTATCGATCGAACATTGAACCAAAAGGGCAGAGTTAATAGTCAGCATCCAGTTATAGCATATAACCAAGGCCATGGCCCTTTAAATTAAACTGAACTGATGTGTGCATTCCCTATAGGCGGTGCGCTACACCCCAAACCCGTATAAAGCGAGGAGAAGTGAATAGGGTATGGAGCTGGCGAGTGCACCCGTGCCTCAACATGCCGGGGCCAGCGCCACTTTCAACTTGCTGCAAAAAGACCAATGGGATAGGCGGTTTGCACCCGTTACATTCCAGTAAAAATGTATTTTATTGCCATCTAAATTGCTTCTTTACTGGGTTAATGAGTCACCCTAGGTGGTGTAATCAGTGATTGACAACCTTCTTGTATGATCACTGATCACACTGCCTACTTGGACTCGTTAAACCTCGCATAATTCCCGGGGTTTAAAGACTAAAAATACATCTTCTTCTGAATCTTTCCTCACAGAACATGCTACCAGCCAACCTGATAGTATTTTCAATGTGAGAGGTTCCCTTTAAATAAAAGAATAATCAGTGGGTTTCTGTTTGACTTTCTTTTACGCACAATGGAGCAGATTTATTAATACTATGTAAAAGACAGTGTAAACTTAGACTAAACAGTTTAAAAATGCACCATTGTTTAGTTGATTTGGTTATCGCCTATCATTTTTTTGGTGCATGCCGTCACAGGCTTAGCTATGGCCCCTTTTAATGAAGCCAAATCATAGTTAACAGCAACACTCCTTGTCAGAAGTGTTATCAACATATTGGCATAAAGAACTTCGGCCAATATTTTGGACACAAATGTGCATATTTACTAGATTGCATTTGCCATGAAAAATGCCTAATATTTTTTACACATATTATATAGGTAATTTCCATAATTATATCCCGTTTTTTTCATTCACTTTATGACGTTTTAGTTAGGTGAACTACAGTGAGATACTATCATAGAATTGAGTTTAGGTTAGAATGCTACCGACCTTCACTCCTGCTTATTATGAACTTAAATTGTATGTACAATTTTTGGCTATTAAATGGATATAACCTTTTGCAATATTTCTGACATAGGATTTAGGAAAATTAATATAGAAAATAAAAGTTGATTTTATCAAAACGAAACATGGTTACCCACTGTATTGTTGATTATATACATAGCCATTTATGAAGTCACACTTTGAGTGGGAGTATGAAAAAATGGAGCAGTCGGTGTTGGAGTCGGAAGTTTGGGTGGCTGACTCCACAGCTGTTGAACTAGCAAGTCTATCAGCTCGTTAAAGATATTGAGCTGTTCCCCCAATGTAAATTCATGAAACTTACTAATGTACTTTCATTTTGAATACTCCGCCAATGTCCCAATTCCAGATGTCGTCTTGCAGTCGTAGCACTTTCACTTCTGTGTTCCATACAGATAACTTCCCGATTCTTTTTATAAGTCATCCAGTCTCAAATTGAGTTACCAATTTTAATCAAAATTTGATGGATTTATCCACAACAGCCCATCGAGTAATGAGAAGCTGGGTCCAATTTTGATACCCAAGGTGGAGGTCCCATGTTGATATACTAAGTGGGGATGCTAATAGATGGCTCACAAAATGGTGCTGAGCCAGATATCATGACTATTAAGGGCCTTTAGAATTCACCTAATTATAATACAGTACAATCTTATGTTTATGTATCATCAGGAATAACTACAGCTTTGAGAAGCCTCAGGTAAGTTTTAGTAAAGACATAAGTAACCAAACAGCATCATGAAAACCGAAGAACACACCAGACAGCTCAGATAAAGTTGTGCCAAAATTTATTGCCATTATTAGGTCTTAAAAAAATAGTCCAAGCTCTGAACATCTCAAGGAGCACTATTCAATCCATCATCCGTAAATGGAAGGTGTATGGTACAATTGCTAACCTATCAAGGCATGCCAGCCACGCTAAAACCTGACAACGCAAGAACAATGAGAGCACTAATTAGAGAAGCAGGTCACTCTGGAGGAGCTGCAGAGATCCACAACTAATATTTTTAGCATACAATGTCTTAGGAAAGACCATTGTATCTTTGAAACCACACTCATCATATAATGTCACAGTCCCTGCTGATCTAGGGATCATGTTATTGACTGAAAGACTGAAATTATCTGTAAAATATCTGTATTAGTGAAGTGCATGCAGTGATTGACTGTCTAGTAGTGCCTCTCTACAGTCTAATGGGGTATGGCATCTTATTTTTATTATTATTTATTTTAAAGCATCATTGATTCCATGGTGCTGAAAATTCGAAGGGGGAGGAGGGTTACATACGCTAACATATGTCAAACATACAATGTGAAATATTACAACTGGTACAGAGGATATAGGAAACCATTCTTCAAGGGCTGTACCATCTAAGATGATTGGGTTACACAGTCAGTAGGTTATTGTACAGAAGGATATAAATACGGCAAGATCCGTGATTTTATGGGTTTTCAAGTTGCTTTTGAAGCTGTAGAAGTGGAGAAGTCTGATGTGTTTGGTGAATGAGTTCCACAGTATGAGAAAGCAGAAGAGTCATGCAAGAAGGTTGTCCTGAGAACTCACAAGAACAGCAGAGAAGAAGATCCTTGAGGACAGAGTATCTGGAGATTAAGGCATAGATGTATGAGGAGGTTATTGGAGAGCCCCTGTTGTAGGTCATGGTTAGTAACCTTGAAATGGTAGTGGGTAGTCAATGAAGGATTGGCAGAGGGAAGAGCAGGTTATCTAGGAAATAGTGATAAGACGGCAGGATTGTTAAAATGGACTAGAATGCTAATGATAGGCTACAAAAGATGTTCGTATCTAACGGCGAGATGGAACAAGGGGATGGACAAAGCATTTAGTAGTGTCTAAGTTGAGAATGAGCGAATCTAGAGATTAAATTTTCAGTGTCTGGCGGCAGGCAGAAGTAACTTGATGTGTGGTTTTTGAAAGACAGAGAAATAGAAAGAGTTGAAGTCCATGTCCCAAGCAATGGATTTGTGGTACTGGTGAAAGTGTAGAGCCGTTGACAGTGGTACAGAGATCAAATGCCGGGTAGATTGACCGAGGAAAGAGATGATTTCCATTCTCCACATTATTTTTAGGAGGAAGCGGACAATAGACATCCTGATCCGACAGTAAAGCATTAATATCTGGACTGAATCTTATATGTGTGGTCATCAGCATTCAGTGGTAAGCATTTAAGCATACACTCTTACCCAGGCCAAGAGTGTAATTAAAGAGAAGAGTAGTGGGCACAGGACTGACTCTAGGGGGACACCAACAGAGAGCGGCCGAGAGAAGGAGGTGGTGTGAGAGTACTTCATTGTCTTTACATGTATCAGGATGATCAGTTCCCTTGGGCAACAGGTACACATGCACATGACGCAAAGAAGCTTCTGTCCTCAAAATAGAAAGTGATTTCCATCTTCCAGCAACTCTTTCTGATGTTATATGTAAATGCTTGCTTTCTGTATTAGGGTCCATTCACATCTCTTTTTTGGGTGCCATTTGTGACATATGCTCATAAATAGGGCAGACATAGTCCATTTAGGACAACATTTGCCTATTAGTGTCTATGTGTTTGTCATGACTCTGCTGTGTATCTATCAGGATGAATTTTTGCAGATACCACTTGGGACCCAATAATGAGATGTTATTGAGACTTTAGTTGTCTGCATAATTTTCTTTAATCTTCATTTCGCATTATGTTGGGTGACATTTTTAGAGCTTCAGAACCAATTACTATTTTCCCATAGAGATATGGATTCAACATACAATGCTTTCAACATACCTTAGCCTTCCGGGAACAAATTAATATAGTTTTGGGGGGGGGGGGTTAAAGGGGACCTTTCTAAATGAAATGTTTTTACTGTTTATGCTTTAAATGGGAATAGCTTTTGGGGGGGCTGGGGGGGGGGGGGGTTCCCCACAAAAAACCCCCCTCATTTAAATTTGTTACTGTAATTAACAAAAAAGACTTATGTTAGAACAGTTGGTTAAAAAACTTAAACAACGGTAAATAGGACGGGAGCAATAAATTTTTAAATAGTATTCAAATTTGATAATAAAGGTAATTTTAATAGGCCCCTTTTTTATAGTTTTAATCATAGACATTCATAGAAAATTTATTTTTTATTTTATATAGATAGTATAGAACCACTAGGAAGGCAGTTTTAAACCCAGTGCTTAAAAATTAAGAGTTTCCCCCCCATTTTCGGGTTCAAAATTTTGCCTTTAGATTAAATAAAAAGTATCCACTTTTTTTAGCTCTCTGTTACATCATCCCTGTCTGCATAAAAGGTTGACCTCCTCCATGAAGCACAACAAGGCCTCCGCTCTTCTATAAAGGGTCGTGCACATTCAGCCAAGAACCCACTGTTTCTGGATAAAAAGGGTCGGGCCACAATTGAGCTCAAAATTCAAAGCAAACGGTAACGGACCCCCTGCGACCACTGCCCCCGGGCCGGGGGGGAAAAGCGCCCGTCCCCCGGGCCCCAGGGGAAAAGCCCCCGTCCCGCCCCTCGGTTGGGGGTCCCCCTTTGTCCCCCAGCCCCTGCCAGGGGCCATTTCCCCAAACCACGCCCCTTTCCTGCCCCGGCTCCCCCGCCCCCCGGCGGGGTCCCCCTTGGGGGCCCGGCCCCTTAGGGGGCGTGCCCCGGGGGCCCCGGCCCCTTTTCCCTTTTTGGGGTTTTTTGGGATTTTTAAAGGGGCTTTTTTTGCCCCCGGTAATTTGGTTTTTTAAAATTCCCGGGCCCCCCCTGCCCTTTTTTAAGTCCGGGCCCCTTCCTTCCTGCCGGCCCTTGCCGGATTCCCCTTGGGGGTGTAATTCCATGGGAAAAGTTTGGTTCCGGGCCTTTTTCCCCCTTGTTTCCCCCCGGGGGGGCCCCAACCCTTTGCTTCCCCCGTTTACCCCCAACCGAACCCTGGCCGCCGGGCCCCGCCAAGGGGGCCCGTTACCAACCCCGGCCCGCCTGTTGAACCCCCTCCGCCACGCCAAACGGCCGCCTCCTATCCACCTTTGAAACCCTTTCCCCCCCGCGGGCAAGCCCCCGCCCAATTTTTGTAATTTTCCGGGGGGAAAAACCCGCCCCCCGCCCCCTCCCGCCTTTGGGCGGGGGCTCTGGGGGTTCCCCCCAAATTGACTCCACTTGGGTGGTTTCCCGCCCCCAAATTTGCGGGGGGTTTTCCGGGGATCCCCTCCCCCGAAAAGGGCCCGGCCCAGGGGTCCCCCAAAGGGGGCCGGAACCACCTGGGCCTTTGTTGCCAGTTTTTTCTCAAAAAATTTGGGTCAACCCGGGGAACCCACCCGGCATCCCCAGTTCCCCCCAAACTCGAAACCTTTCCAGAGGGGGCAGTTCCCCCACCCTCCCTTTTGGCCTCCTAACGGGCCCCGGTGCACCAAGGGGGCCCCAACCCTTTCGGCCCTGGCCTCCCGCCCCCCAAAGTATGACGGGGGACCCGAAAAAACCTTTCAGCGGGGGTTTATTCCCCCCAATTCATATCCCCCCAAAAGTGGGAGCTAAAAGGAGGGGGACCATTCCGGGGCCGAACTAAAAAAAAAAAAAAAAAATGGGGGCAGAAAAAAAAAAAAAAAAAATAAAAAGCCTCCCCCCGGGAAAGGCCCCCCCCTCCATCCCTCCCCCTCTTCCCCCCCCAAAACCCCCCCAATCCCCCCCTCCCCTCCCCCCAGCCCATTTCCCCCCCCCCCCACCCCGGTTTCCCCAACCCCCCCCCCCTTCCCCCCCCCCCCCCCCGGTAAACCCCCCCCCCCGTTCCCCCCCAACCGTCCCCCCGGAAAAGGCCCCCCCTCCCCCCCTCATTAAATCTACCCCAGGGGCCCCCCGTTCCCCCCCCTTAGGAAACCCCCACTTCCCCCCCAGCTCCTCCCCCCCCACCCCCCCCCCCCGCCCCCCCCCAAAAACCCCCCACCCCCCCCCACTTGCCCCCCCCTCCCCCCCCCCTTTAAAAAGGGGCCCCCCCCCCCCAACCCCCCCCCATTAATGCCGCCCCCCTTCCCCCCCAAGCCCCCAAACCCTCCCCCAAAAAACCCCCCCCCCCCGTTCTTTACCCCCCCCTCCGCAATTTGTTCCTTTCCCAAACCCCCCGGGAAAGGAACCATCAAATAAAATCCCCCCCCCCCAACCCCCGCCCCCCCCCCCAAAACCCCCCCCCCCCCACCGGGAACCCCCGTGGGGAACCCCCCATCCCCCAACCCCCCCCCGCCCCCCACCCCCCCCGTTGAATCCTGGCAGGCGGCGGGAGACGGCCCCCACTTTCCCCAATTCCCGTTTCTGGACCCGGTTTCCCCCCCCGGGAACTTCATACACCAGCCCCTCTCTTGAAGCAAAAAAGGTTTCCAGTGGTTCGCCTGGAGAGCCCCGTTTGGGCATCTTTCCGACAGCGGGGATTTGCTTAGCGACAACCAACCATTTCGTCCCCAAAAGCCACTGTCCCCCCTTTGGTGGGGCGCTGCAAAAAAAAATAAGTCCCCTTTCAACGGTTTCCCGTTCCTCCTCGTCCAAATCCCCCTCGGACTCCCATGGCTACGGCTCCACCCCCCCAACCCTTTGGACGGGTCTCCCTGGAAAAGGTGATTCTTTGGGGGTTCCCAACTGTGGGGGAAACGCTTTTTGGTGGCACCCCCGCCCGGTGTTTCCCCTGTTCCTTTGCCCCCTACGGGGACCATTCCCCCGGGGGCTGCCCCCCGAAAAAAAAAAAAAATTTTTTGGAGTACGCTGAATGTTTTCCCTCTGAGAGGCAAGCTGAAGTTTTTCCCTTTCCGCACCGCCCATATGTTTTCCCCAATCGACCTATTTGCCGGAAACCCACCCTCCTCGGGGCCGAGTCTACCCCTGCCCGTTTTCCTAGACCAAGCCTGACCGATTACTTTCCAGGAGAATCTCAGGAAGGGTTCACCCCAAAAGTCCTGGGCCCCCCAGGGGGGGGGGTTTTTCTTTTTTCGAAAGAAGAAGGACGGCCCTTTTGGCCCTGCATAGACTCCCGGGGGTTTTGAACAAGTTTCACGGTAAAAGGAACCCCGTCCCCACTGCCTTTAAACAGGGAACTGTTCACCGCCTCAGGGCCCCCAAGATCTTCTCTAATTTTGGATCTGAGAGGGGCCTACAACTTGTCCAAATTTCCCGAAAAGGGGGGGGGGGGGATGAGTGGAAGAGGGCCTTCAACACCGGGGAAAGGGCACTTTGAGTACCGGGTGATCCCCCCTTCGGACAAGCAATGCCCTCCCCTTTTTCAGGAGCTCGTAAATACGTTTTTCGGGGCCCTTTCCTCCACCCCTGCGTGGTGGTCTACCTTGATGACACCCTTTGTTTTTCCTCCTGACCTCGAGACCCCCCCGCAGCCATTTCCCGCCGGGTTTACAAAATTTCCCCCGGGAAACCACCTATACGCCAAGCGGGGGAAAGTGCCTCTTCCATCAGCCCTAGCCTCCCGTTTCGGGGGTACGTCATCTCGGATAAAGGGCCTAGGGAAATGGACCCAAAGCGAAACTGCCCTGCTTGTTGCAGGGGCCACGCCCCGTCGGCTTTTCCAATCCACGATTTTTTGGGCCCTTCTGCAACAATTTACCCCATTAAATCCCTCACTTCCCCCACGTTGGGGGCCCCGGATAGTAGCCCTCCCCAAGAAACAACCCCAAATCCACGCACTGGCCAGTTGAGGCGGAGGAGGGTTTTCAAAGCCCCAAGCCCCCTTTCGCTAGGGCCCTTCCATCCTTGCACGCCCGGGATTCCACGGACCCTTCCCCCGGGAAGTGAGGGCCCTCGTCTGTAGGACCGGGAGAAATTTCTTACGAAAAAGGGCCCAGGGGAAAAGACGGGAAAACGTGTGGCTTTTTCTCCAAGAAAATCTCGTGGGCCCCGGGGAGGAACAAAACACGTTTGGGCGCCCGGGGAGCTACAAGCCAAAAAATTGGCCTTGGGAAAAGAAGGGGGCGTTATTGCGGGAGGGGCCCGTTTTCCCACCCGAATCTACTCGGACCATAAAAACCCTTTCCAATATCAACAGGGGCTCAGGATTTAAACCCCACGCCAGGTTTGGGGGTCGCTCTTCTTCCCCCGGGGTTCGACTTTCAAATCCACTTCAGGCCACTGAAAAAGAATGTGAGGGGTTTTACCCCTCTCCCTTGCCCCCGACGTGGGGGGTGAAGATATTTCTCCAGAACATATAATTCCTCCCCGAGCGCCTCAACCCGGCAGCGCCGGTGGATCTCCGGAAAGGGTTTCCCCCCTGGAAGGACTTATGTGCCCAGCCTCCGCGAAGTATTCTAAAATGGGGACATTGGGTCATTGGGGCAGGTCACCCCGGCGCCCGAAGAACCTTCTGGGCTGATAACCCGGGTTTTACTGGCCCCGAAATGGAAAAGGATGTTAAGGGCTTTTTATTTCGTCTTGTGACTCCGTGCCCGCAACAAACGCCACGTCACAAGCCGGCAGGCCCTAAATTCAGCCTCCCCCATTCCAACGCCCAAACCCTTTGGTTCCCCAAAATTTCCATGGGCTTCAATTTCTGACCTCCCCTCGTCTGGCAACACCGGAAATTTGGGGGAAAACGGACCGATTTCCCCCAAGAATGGCGCATTTCGTTCCGGTGCCCGGGCCCGCCATCGGGTTCTCGTCTGGCCCGGGAAATTTTCTTTCCTTCATGTTTCCCCGGGTTTCAAAAGGACTTTCCTTAAAAAAAAATTTTCTCTGACCGTGGGGGTCCATTTTTTCCCCCAAGTTTTGGGGAGCTTTTTTTCAATCAACTTCCCGGGCAAGCTCGACTTTTCTTCCCCTACCCCCCGCAGACGAACGGCCCCGGGGGAGAGGGTCAAAACCCGGTCCCTTTGGGGTGCTACCTTCGCCACTTTCCCCTCGGCAAAGCCAAATAAAAGGGCCAATTTGCTGCCGTTGGGGGGAGTTTTCCTATAACTCCCTTGATCGGAGTCCCCCCGGGGGCCTCCCCCCTTCTACTGGGGTAAAGGCTGCATCCCCGCCCGCCCCCCTCTGGGAACCTCCTCGGAGGTCCCGGCAGCGGACGCACTGATCCAAGATTTGAAGGCCCTCTGGCCCAACCCGTCAGTCCCCTGCCCGTTCCCCTTCCCAGCGCATGAAGAATCAAGCGGGGCAAGAGAAGAATCCCCCCTCCATCTTCTCCCCAGGGGACAAGGGGTGGCCCCTCGTCTGTTATGTCCCCCTTAAAAAATGCCCTCCCCACAAACTGGGGCCCCGGTTTTCCCGGGGGCCCCTTTTAGGGCATCGGCCGAAACAACCCGGTGTCTTACAAACTCCCCTCCCTCCGCGAAGAGAATTCCCAACCATTTCATGGGGTCCCTTTTAAAAACCCCCGGTCCTTAACCCCTTTTTCCCAGAAGGGGTTTTTCCCCCTCCGCTGTGGCTGATGCGCCCCATGTCATCGAGGTCAAGGGGATTCGGGCATGAGAAGAACCTAGGGGAAGGGGAAAACTTTTGGTGGAAAAGGCGGGACTTCGGGGCCCCAAAGAGGTCTTTGGGGGGCCCGGGGGAGAATTTTTCTGAAAACCCCAGCCTCAAACCAAGGGTTTCCCTTTAATCCAGTAAGAGAGGGGGGCCCCCGGAAGGGGGGGCCCCCAAGGGGGGGGGGGGAAGTAACGGACGCCCCTGCGACCAATGGGCCCGGGCCGGGAGAACGTCCGGGCCCCGGGTCCCAGCGGAGCCCCGTCCCCCACGTCGGGGTTTGGGGTCCGGGCCCCTGTCCCCAGCCCCCGCCAGCTTCCCCTTTCCCAGCCACGCTCCTGCTCTGTCCTTTTCAGCTCCCGGGGGGTACTCCGCCCCTAGGCTTTCCCGGGCCCCGGGTCTCTGAGATTTAAAGGGGCAGTGCACCGGGGAATTGGGTTTTTTGCCGGGAAAATGCCCCCTATTTAATCCCGGCCTCTTCCCCCCCGGCCCTTTCCGGATCCTTGGTGTATTTTTCCATGGTGGGAAAATGTTTCCCGAGCTTCCTGCCCCTTTCCTTCCCGGTTTCCGACTCCCTTGCTTTCTTTTTCCGTCCCCAACCCCAAAAACCCTTGGGCCCCCTGCCCCCACCACCTGCTTTTTCTACCGCCCACAACCAAAACCCCCCTGTCCTGACCTCCGCCTGTCCACGACCACGAGCCTGCCTTTCCTTCCGGACCTTGCACCCCCGGGGCCCCCACTGCAGGCAAACCCCGCCAGTGGGGATTGGGCCTGGGGGACTCCCCGCCGCAACAAATCCAAACCCCCCTTTGCCGGGGGGCTCTGGTGAATTCCCCGGGGCCCCCTTAGACTCCCCTTTCCCCGGTGTGGGTTTTCCCATCGCCTGGGGGTGGTCCAGTGGGAATTTTTCCCCCTCCAGAAACCCAAAAAACTTTATCGAAGGGGTTGAGGTTTAGAGCTTTTGTGTGGCCCAAAAAAACTCATCAAATAATTTTAAAGGACCTTGCTTTTTGCTGGGGAAAAGTAAAGAAACCCTTTTTTTTTAAAAAGTCAACAAAGCGAACAAATTTGGGCCCCCAAAATAGAAGGGCAGTTACAAACCCAGTTTAAACCCCAAAAATTGCAAAAAGGGAATGTTAAACCCCCTTTTTCCCCAATGGATTTAAAAAGAAATCCTAAAATTCCACTTTTTTTTCTCTTTAAATCGCTATTTTCTTCAATTAAATTAAATTTCTATCCCATGCTTTTAAAATTTTAAAAAAACTACTTTTAAGCTTTAAACCCTTTTCCAACTGTCCCTTTAAAAATGAATTTCCCATCTAGGCTATTTTTTGAAAAACTGCTCAAAGCTAAAAAGCACTAGCAACAAACTTTCATTTTTTTATTATTGTAAGCGGCAGCCCAGCAAACTAAACTAAAAATTAATAGCCTAAAAATAGCCTTTTTAATGATGGTCCCCCGCAGTTAGACCAACATTGCCCCGTATAGGGGCTGAATAATTTTAAAAATTGTTCCTAAACCTCCCCCACATGTTTTTTGGGGCATTGAGGGCAAAAAGGTGACCATTCCTCTTTACTCTCAATGGCCATAGTTCTTTACTACTGATAATGCCACAGTTTGGGGGGAGACATGTAAGGGGGGATAAGGGCAAGAATTTTTTGATTATTCAGTCTCTAATGTTGGTCTAACTGCAGAGACCAACATTACAATTACATTAGCTTATAAATGGGCTATTTTAAACTAAAAACATTTTCCTAAACTAGCCACTACAATAGTAAATTTTAAACATAAAAAGTTGCTAGTGTTTTTTAGTTTTTGAGAAAACAATTCAATAATAGCCTACATAGGGGAAATTTAAAAACTTAAAAAATTTGGGAATTTTTTGCTTTTGAATATTTATTTTAAACCCCAGCCTAGATAGTGATAATTTACATTAAAGAAATAGCAAAAACTGCCATTTTTAATCTTCTTAGGGTAGTATTTTTAAAACATTGAAATTAAAGGGGAATTTTCAGGAGTACATTTAATCCATTGATGGAAAAGGTGTTGCCTTTGGCAATATTGGGTTAAACTTTTCTAAGTTTAAAGGAAATTCACTGATAATCAGAGGCCTAGCCAGGGCCCAAAACCCTTTAAAAAATTCTCTAAAAACAAATTTTCCCCCCCCATTAAATTTTACAGCAAGTAGCATTCACTCTGGAAGGTATTATTTTTCAGGCAGCTGTCAAATCGAAACATCAAAATTTAGATCTAAACCCAAAAGTGAATATGAAATTTTTTATTCCCGAGATAAGTCCCCCTGTCGAAAGTTTGGGACTGTTTTGCAGGGGGAAAATTTTACATGGGATTTTTTGGGTTATTTTTTTGGTAACAGACTGAATTTATGGAAGGCCCTCGGCAAAACCCTTTCCCTTTTGGGTTTTTTGCACTTCCTCAGGGAGTTAGGGAAATCTAAAAAAGGGAGTTTTTACAGGCGTAAAATTTCGGCTTAAAAGTACAGACCCCAAAACGCTGGGGGTTTTTTTGGGAACCGTATTCCCCCAAAACACCGGGGGGGGGGACCCTACCCAAACCCGCCCCATTGACAAAGCATTTCTCCATGCTGCGTAATCACCGGGAAATAATTGACATGTCCCCTTATCTCCCTTTTCGTACAAAACCCATCCCTAATTTTACGTGCAGGGGGACGAGGCGTAATCCATATTCTTTTATGTGTTTTCAAGCGCAAAATGCGGGGAAATGCCCCTTAAAATTAAAACCGTGAGAACATACCCTAAAAAGTAAAGCAACAGAGGATCGATGATTTTTACACACACTTCAGCACTCAGTGCCCTCACCAGGACTTTTTTTTTTCCAAATTTTTTTATGGGTTTTTTTTTCCCCAGACACTTTCACTTTACAATAGCTTTTGCAGCTTCCCCTCCCCCTTTTAAAAGTCTATGGGGGTTCCCAAAATAGGGGTCCCCCCACATACAATACTAATTGGGTTCTTGGACGACCATTGTACAATTTAAACCCCTAGCTTTTATAAAAGTTTTGGGTTTTTGGTTTTCAAAAACCCCAAAATGGCACCCAAAATAATGCAAAAAAAAAGTAAAGAAAAAGAAAGGAAAAACTAAAACCAGAAAAATGAAAATTTTTTAAAACGTAGCATCAGAAAGAGCTGCTGGGAAACCTTTGGGAAAAACAAATTTTTATTTTGAGGATTAGAGCCCCCTTTGTGGGCATTTACTTTTTTTTTACTTAAGTACCAAAATAAATAAAATGGAGCTTTCCCACCTGGTGCCCAAAAGGAGCTCTCATCCTTGCACAAGTAAAAAAGCAATTTCAGGACATTTGTAAACCCCACTGTACTGAAAAGAGGGGCCACTAGACCGCCAAGACTCCCTGCACTTCGCTGAAACAATATTTTTAAAATAAAATGGTTTTTTTGATAAAATTTTTGGATTTTTCATCAATCACATGAGCCCCCAGATCAACAGTGTTTGTTTACATTGTAATTTTCGAGTGCGTTTTTAAGATACAATGGGTTTAATAAAAGAACCCTTAAATGAAAAGAATAGCCCCGATTTTTAAATCCCTCTTTTTGAATTTTCATGTCAGGATTTTAAATTTTACATAATGTCATTTCAAAAGTCAGAATTAAAGGGTTTTTTCCCGGTTTTTAAAATTAATATAAAACATATTTGTCTGAAACCCCTATCGTGTTTACCGACCATGTTTCTTGGGATGGCCCAAAAACTTTTATAAAATTTTAAAAGCATTCTAAATAAAGGGAATTGGATTTTATTTTTCCCCGACACTATTAAAATGAAAAGCTGAGCTCTGATTTGGTCACTTTGGGCAACAAAGGACAGCATACTGCTAGACAGTTTTCATACAAAACCCCAAAATTTTTCCAACTTTTGAAAATAAAAAGCTAAACTTTAGGACGGGGCGCGAAAACGCGGGCGCGGTAAAAATTTTTCATGGGCAAACCCCCCTCTTGTCGGGATGCCACCCCCCTTCAAAAAGGGCCCCACCCACTCCACCTAACTGCATAACGGCTTGGAAGAAAAGCCCCTATAACCCCCATAACCCCGGTAGTGCCCCTTTTAGGCTGGTAAAATGCCCCCTTTTAAACCAAGTAAAAATGCCCCCCCCTGTTTGCCAGGTAAAGCCCAAATTTTTTTAGCCAGGTAGATGCCCCCCTTTTTTTAGCCAGGGAGGTGCCCCCCCTTTTTTACCAGGGAGGGGCCCCCCCCTTGTTACCAGGTAGTTGCCCCCTTTTTTAGCCAGGGAGTGCCCCCCCAATTTGGGGGGCCCCGGTAAAATGCCCCCATTGGTTGCCAGGTAGTGCCCCCATTGGGTTGCCCGGAAATTTTCCCCATTGGTTGCCAGGGAGGGGCCCCCCTTGGTTGCCAGGTAGATGTTTCCCCCCTGTTGCCAGGTAGTGCCCCCCCTGGGTTTCCAGGTAAATCCCCCTTTGTTGCCAGGAGTGCCCCCTTTGTTGCCAGGTAGTGCCCCCTCTGTTGCCAGGTAGTGCCCCCATTGTTTGCCAAGGGGATTTCCCCCCTTGTTTTCCAGGTTTTTTGCCCTCTCGTTTTTTTCCCGGGAAAAGGGGCCCCCTAAAGCTAATAAAAATAAAATAATAAAATCCACATTACCTTACCAGGCTCCTTGCAGCTGCGCGCCAGCTCCTGTCCGATCTCTTCTGCGGCGCAGGGGGAAGTGAGAGCCAGCCTCGTGTACTTCCCCCTGCGCCGCGACCTGTATGCACGGCGCGCTCAGAGCCGGACATAAGAGGGAGGAGGGGGTGAGGAGGGAGCGATCCCTCCTGACTCCTCCCAGCACAGTGTGAGGACGCGGGGGGTGAGCTGGCCGCGGCGCGCTTCACCCGCCTGTAGGAGCGGTCCGGCGGCGCAAGAGTTAGCGCACTAGCGTACTCTTGCGCGCCGCGATAATTAAAGGGACCCCCACCGCTGCAGGCGGCGGGAGGAATGCCAAACTCCCCGGGAGGGCGGGGGGGGGTCCTCCCAAATAGCGGGACCCCCCGCCAAAAAGGGAGAGTATGGCATGTATGCATATAAACCAGGGTTTTGATATATGTTTGTCAACGTATGGTACATGTAGTTTAGAGGGTGTTTATGGGTGATACCAGCACTGTTCTCATGATGTGCTTCTAATGTGCAATTCAGTATATAAACAATGCACTGAGGTAGAATGATGTAATTTTTTGTGTAGGAGATATTTAGAATCTTCGAGAAACGCTGGGTGATGCCCTCAATACTTTTTGACATTTTAGAATATTATTTGAGGTGAGGATACTGACTATGTCACCACAAAAACCACCTTTAATTGAAGAGTAGACGGCACCACATATAACTCTCTTTAACCAAGATAATATTAATCACAAAATAGGAGGGTGTCTTAAAATATTAACTTTTTATTAATAATACTCTAGAAATCATAGACTACACTTAAAATTCTACAATATACATCACGACGTTAGCCAAAAAGCCCAGAATACAGGGCAACAATAACCAAAAGCAAAAAAACATGCAAGGAACAACGAGTACTAAGCCCTAATTGGGCCTACACAATCACTAAACCCTAGCCTAAGGCCTAGGTTAGGGTTTAGTGATTGTGAAGGGCCAATTAGGGCTTAGTACTCGTTGGTCCCTTGTCTGTTCTTTTGCTTTTGGTTATGTGTTGTTGGATACTGACTATGGGCCAGCAATTGTTCCTAATTTTAAATTCCGCATTCAGTTATCTCAAATATCAAAATATTTTATACTAGTAATAAAAATTTATATTTAAATGTAATGTATTTTGAATAGATGATACATTTTATACCGAATCTGGGAAACAATGTTATTCTTTAGACTGGGGCAGTCAAGAATGCTTTCTGTTTGTTTTTCTTCTGCAAAAATATCCTGTTATTGCGGTGACTCCGCCTCATAGGGCTCTATTGTTGGCTAGCCCTGAGTGATACAAGATCAGTTATATTGTCAGCCCTGCCCACAATATAAATTCCGAGGCCCTCCAGTTATGCAGGATTTTAAATCTGGTTACAGATAATGGGCATTGTAAACATGGTAAAACCAGACATTAATTAACCGTATTAAATCCATAGTCAGACTAATTAGTTTGACATTATGATAATGTACATTACATACGGCTGTGATTTTCCTGGAGACTATTTAATAGACCAATTAAAGAATGGTGTTGTTTACTACTCATCTTTATGGAAATGAGTTCTGCAACCTCCTATTGTTTGGGAAATCATCACTTGCTTTAAACTCTTGCCGATCACTGAGAGACTATGCTAAAACCTGTGAATATTAAAATGAATTATTTGGGAATATGCTGCATTAACTGAGTAGGGTGGTGCACACTGTCGTTTTGAAATCTGTAAAACAGATCTGTTAGAAAAGAAAAAAAAACAGACATCAACAGACGACCAATTGAAGATAATAATCTATTGATCAGTTAACAGATACTTTGAATAAGTTACAGTTTGTTCCATTTTTCAGCAGTTTAAAAATGTTTGTCATGTTTTTTTTTTTGTATTTTTGTGGCCTGATACGCCCCGCAATTATGCTGTGGTCTTGGGGTCTTCGAAATTGCGTGAATAAATGAATGTCAATTATTTCTCCCCCGTGGGTACAATATGATGCGTATTGTACGCCCAGGGAGAGGAGGCGTAATCATAGTTCTCTATGAGAACTGTGATTACTGTAATGATTGGGGCGCATTTTGCTCGTATTAGAACGCAGTATGCTCGAATACGTGGCGAAAATGCGCCCCAAAATTAGCCTGTGAAAATACCCTTAATTGGGTTGTCTCACTACAAGATTATAGTTGCGAAAGATGTGGGGACAAAATCTAATTAATGGTACGTCCTGGTTACTATTGGCAGTGCTCCGGGTTTTAGAGAACGGGCTGTTTACATGTGCTTAGCAACGGTGTTTGTTTTCTGGTCAGGGAGAATTCTGTCCTGCCCAGTCGTGCACATGCAAAAGGAAAGGCAGTGACGAGGAGGGCTAGGGATGTGTGTATTGGCAGGCGACGGAGGAGATAGACAGTGAGAGTTGAGAGGACTTCAGGGGGAATTGTGTTGATTGTATCCCTCTTCATGCCTCTCCTCCATCCCTGTGGCTTCTCAATACAACATACTGTGGCTGCCTAATACACATCCCCGCTCTTCAATGCTCTTGTCCTGCATGTTCGTCTGTCAAAATACACACAACACCCTGCAAGTTTCTTCACTGCTTCTCCTCCGTGCCCCAAGCCAAATACCCTCCCCTGCCCCTCCTCTTCCCCTGCCTTTCCTTTGCAGGTGCACGACGCTTGGGCAGGAACAGATTGCTTCCCTGACCAGTGAAACAAACACCGTTGTGAAGCACATGTAAACCAGCCCGTTCTCTATAACCGTAGCAATTTGCCAATAGTACCCAAGGATGTACATCCTTAAGATTTTTGGTCCCCACATTTTCAACTATGATCTTCGTGTGAGACAACCCCTTTAAGGGGACAGAAAAACGATAAAAATGAATGACATTGTTTTTATCCGTTTCACATTGAAAAAATTGCTTTTTTTTTTCAGAATCCTTTTTTTGCAATGGAAACAGTAGGCAAAACCCTTTCCTTTTTTCTCCCATAAAAAAAAGGATATCGAACAGAACGGACACAACAAAACTGTGATTTTAAAAACCTGTAAAAATCAATGGAGACCATTTTTTCAGTTCCATTTTTAGTCTCAAAACACAAATGAAATTGGATTTCAAAACGCAGGTGTGAATCCCCCCTTGTCAAATGGTTTTCATTTTGGGTTTACTCTAAATTGCTGCTTTATATCGTTGCAAAAAAGGGAAAAAGGTGTTTTTTTTTAATATTTTTTTTAATCAATTTTGATATAAAAAATTCAATGGGGGAACCCACATCGGATTCTTCTCAAGATCCATTTTTCCGTCTGGTTATTTGAATAAAATGGAATGTCTTCATATAAATGCGACCAGCGGAACTCCAACACAGTTTTAAAAATAAAAAAGGAAATTACAGACAAATGACAGATTAGTCCTGTTGAAAGCGTGGAAAGGGTTTATGTTTTTCAGCCTTTTTTCACTACCCTCCATCTGGCCCCCAACGTCATAAGTTTAGTGCTTGGAAAGCTGAATTTCGTGTTCAAAAAATCTTTCCCAGGTTGTCTTGAGCTCTTTAAAACTTTTTTTGTAAAAAGAAAAAACCTTTTTTTTAAACAATTTCATTTCAAAAGGGTTAAAATGTGGTTGTAAAAGCATTGGCCCATATGTATCCCATTTTACTTAATAAATGGATACATAAATTACTTTTTTGGTGCCCCCATGAGTATCGCTTGCTTGACTGATGAGGGAAAAAACCTTAAATCAGATGTAGCAGATGGGTTGCTGGCTTGGCTAATATCCCTTTTGCTCTCAAAAGACTCAGGGGGTTAAAGCAAATTGAGGATTTGTTCATCTATGGGCGCTTGAGCTTCTCAGCCCTTTCCCATAATGCTTTTTTAATATGGATTTTTGTGAAGTACAAAAGACAATTTCAAAATTTCCAAAACCCCTTTTTGGTCTATCCCAAGGGGGAATTTTCCCCTTTTCTGAACCACTCTTCCCTCCCACCCCATCCTTATACTCTGTTTCGCTGATAAGAGCAAAACCTTGAAAAGCTGTAGGGCAGGTGGGTGATGCTGGCTTGGGTAATACCCCTTTTTTCCCTTCAAAAGTCAGGGTTCAAAAGCAAATTGGTTATTTTTAAATCAAATAGAGGTTGTTCATTTCTCAGCTCCTTTCCCTAATCCTTTTTATATGCACAGCTTTGGGGTCAAAAGGGAATTTCAAAAAAAAAACTCCACACCCTTTTGGTGTTCCCCAAGGAGGAAAATTTCCCCCGCTGAACCTGTTAATTGAAATACTGCGGGATGTAAAAACTGTAGTACAAAAAATACAGAGTCTAAGGAGTGAAAAACTGTCTTTATCTTAAACAAAGCTGCATTCCTATGGTTACACACAGCAGGGAGTGAATCATCATGAACGGACAGCAGCTTTCCCCTAATCAATAGGAAGAGGAGATGGTTTGAAACAAGAGAAACTCGTTGCAGGGGTAAAATATTTCTTATCTATAACAAAACAAAATATAAAGCAATGTATTTGATTTACCTTACCCTGCATGTTTAAAAACAAAATTGTGTAGAAAACTTTTTAAAGGGGGTTTTTCCATCATTAATGTTGCGTGGGGGAAATCCAAATGGGGTTTTTAAACATTTTTCAAATATATGTGTTTCAAAAAGGAAGCCTGAGAGCTACAGCATTTCTAAATCCCCCTTAGTTTCCTGAAAGCTTCCACTAGACACGCCGGAGCCCTGACAGGCTTTTAAAGGGCCGGGTGAAAGTGCAGTCATGAGGGTGTGTCTTTCTGTATTGAGAAACCACTGTTGTATGTTTTTTATTTCCTTTAAGTTTGAGACCTTCCCCTTTTTTTCCCCCCCTTACTCACCCCCCCCCTCTCACCCCGCAGCCTTCATGTCCCTTTATTTGTTTACATTTTCCCTGTGTGATAAGGAAGGTAAGAAACTTCTTCCTGGGAAATCCCCTTTTTAATCAAATGAACGATTGAATTTTTGCTTGGGTCTTCGTAATTGGTGTCTTAAAAGTTTGTAAAGGTTTTGGTTGATTTTTTCTATTGTTATTATCTAATGTGTTTTTTTCTGGTTTTCAGATTGAAAAAACTTTCTAAAACGTAACCAATCTTGTTAGGTATGGCAACTTAAATTACAAGAGCGTACCGCTCTTATTTCACCTGGTATTTATCATCCAGCAGTGATGCTTTAAGAGAAATGGGCGATGGCAGATTTAAAACCTTTGGGGAATCAAAAACCTTTTGAATCAGTTAGAGGTCTTTTCTTTCTGCAAAAAGTCATTTTATCGGGAAAATGTACCTTAAAATTTTTGAGTATGAAGAGTAATACTGACACTTTTTTTGGACAGATTTTATACATGAGAGCCGAGATGTTTAACATTAATTGATATGAAACCAATAAAAACAGTAAAATGAATGATAAGTACGAGATTATAGATTATTTTTGAAGGGGGTTTTTAAAACGTGCCTTTTTTGGCATATTAATACCTGAAAAAATGGGTGCCACCTTTGGAGGATGGGCATCACCCAGCTTTTCTAAGAAAAACCTCTATCCTGCGCTCTCTACCCTCCCCGGGTCAAACTCCCTTTTACCCCATTTAACCCGTTCCCCCAAAAAGGCCCACCAAACAACACAACCACTTTGGGTGGGTTGACAGTATGATATTGCATTCATTTTGGGGTTTCCGTTTGGGTTTTCCATGAAAAGGGACTCTGGCAGATACCGCAAAGACCCATAAGGGATAATAATTAGTCCTGTAAAAAAAATAT